>VZTO01024514.1:0-19361 GCA_013400615.1 Syrrhaptes paradoxus | reverse complement strand
CAAGGATACTGTGGGAGGCGGTGTCAAATGCTTTTCTGAAATCAAGATAGACCACATCTACTGCTTTGCCATCATCTATTCCACCTGGAAATGTCCTCATAAAAGGCTATCAGGTTGGTCAAGCATGACTTCCCCTTGGTGAAGCCATGTTGACTGTCTCTAATGACCTTCTTATCCCTGATATGCCTAGACAGAGCATTGGGAATATGTTGTTCCATCACCTTTCCAGGGATCATTGTCTGAAAACATTTTCTCAGGAAACAGCAAGAGCTGGAAATCTGTGAGAAACAAATCCACAGTTAATGTGAAGGTGAATGAACAGAATTCATTGTAATCTAATAAGTGTGGAAATATTTTGGCTACGTTCACTCCATCTGTCAATCATCATGTCATCCAGATACAAAAAAGCTAATAATACAACCTCCAAAGAAGGAAAACATATTCAACAGTCTGCACTAGCTTCAGAGTCCAGTGTTATACTGTATTTCCACTTACAGTATGATTTTAAATTCATATTCATAAACTTCCTTAACCTCAGAAGGTTATAATTTAGTACGATGAATTGCAGGCATTTGAATCCATATAGGTGATCATTTTGCCCTCCCAGGCAGAATGTTGCTTTAGGCAACCACTGACTTTCTCACTGAGTACAGCATAAGCAGCTCATAGGTACCAGTAGCTGGCTGTGCTGCAGAGTCTCTTTGTTTTTATTAAATTGTAGTTTCACAGCAGGCAAGAATCTATCTCAAATATCTGCCTGCATGACTTTATGTTTGTAGATTAACTTTGTAGATTAATTATTAAAATGTTAGGGAGGTATTAGTGCTATACAGTGAACTAGAATGATAAGCTGATGCCAAATGTGAATCAAGAAAAGTGATCTGACTGTCTCCTTGACTGAGTCTCTCAGAGTCCTGCATCTGCCTTTCTGTCTCTGGACTGTTCTGGAGTACGAGGTCTGGGTCTTTGCCCCAGCCCAGAGGGGTAACACACTGGGAAATGAACTGAACATGTACTGTAGCAAAATTTATACAGGCACATCTTGCACACAGGCTCTCTTTGGCAGTGTATCTCAGAGCCTTGCTAGAAATAAATTACTAAGGGGTGGATCACGAAGATCTTAGTTTAATTCCTCAATCTTCACTAGGTCATACAGCTCCTATGCAAAAAGACTAAACAATATGTCAGCTCCTAGTCCCCTTACATCATCATACTCCGAGGTAGTGCAGTAGGAGAGACACTGTAGTGTCAGGAAGGCTAGAAGATTTCTTATTTTTAGTGAAATAGGAACAGCATTATGCAGATGCTTGTTCCTCCTATTAAGAAACAAGTTATTAAGAGGCCCTGGACAAACTGTAACACTTTAAAGATGATAGTACAAGTGAAAGAGAAAAGGGAAGGCTAAAGAAAAATGTTTTTATTAGTAGTGTTTTCTCTCCTGATCCCAGAAGGATGTTATTTGCAGAGAATAAGAATTAATACACTATGAGCTCAACAGTGAGGCTCAGTCTCACATGGCAACAGAGAGGCAGCTGGCACAGTTACTGAGGGCTGGTTGTCTCAGCCCTTTCCCAGGTAACAGACATCAGGGGGCAGAGATGCAGAGCAGTGTAGCTTGCTACAGCACCCCATGTGCCACAAACAGGAGCCTCGCAGCTCCTGATGGTGTGGAGGCAAAGTGGCCACCAGCCAGATGGCCCATTTTGCCGTTGCAGGTTATCAGCCCTACGTTTGGCCAAAATAAATTAATTTCTAGCTCCAGTTCAATTGTGCCTACCAAAAGAAGGTGGATATTTACTACATGAAGGAACTGAGGGGGACCTTAGGGACATGATTTAGCGGTGAACTTGGAAGCAGTAGGTTTATGATTGGACTCGATGATCTCAAAGCTCTTTTCCAAACTGAATTATTCTAGGGTTCCATAAAAACCTGCAACAGGAAAGAGGCAGGAATGTCTCAGACACCCCAGGTGCTGCAGCACACCAAGTATTTTCAGTTTCTGAAAGAGACTAATGCCCCCTGTTCAATCATCTCCCTTGAGAACTGCAACACTTCTGCTCTGCAGAAGTTCTAATATGGTGCTCTCCCCAAGTAAAATGTTCCTGTTGATGTTTCTTTGAAGTGCATCAAAGAATAAATACACTGTCAACTCATTTTCACCAGGGCTTAGTGTGAAGCCTGACTTCCTCACCCCCAGCTTAACTACGGAAAAACAAAAGAAAACAGAGAGCAAAAACCAAAATAAATAGACTCCTCTTAGGCATGACTTTCTGCACACACTGGTACTGGAAGAATGAATTATAAAATACCAACAAAGCCACTCACCAATTATATACAACAAAAGGTAATGTTTGTTCATTTGCATATGTTATGTAGCAATACTAGCAATAACTCCATTGTGTTTAGTTAAAAATAAGCCCCAGATTTAAATTTTATAAAGCCAATTAATAAGTTGCTGATCAGCACACATCTGGACACAAGATCAGCTGTCCTTTGATGCCTCTTTGCTGTGGTCAGGACACTCATTTAAACAGCTTACTTGTTTACAAACACAGCAGTCGTGCAATTAACCTCTCAGTAGAACTTCTGAAAGCAATTTCTAATGTTTTTGTTTATTTTCTGAAGAACTGTTTTATCCCAGCTCTCTCATAGAGAGCCTTTTCAACATTTAATAATTTCTAAACATCAGGCAGTTGTTTCATGTCTGGAATTTGTCACAATTACTGGTCAGATCTGAAGCCTCACTAGGTCATGTCTCACCCCCCAATTTCACTAATCAGCGAGAATAAAATTAAAAATAAAATGAGACATTTAGCATTCTTGTCTGCATGCCTACAAAATATTAACCCATATCAGTATCCTTGTTATGCTAGTGCCAACTACATGAGAGAGAACCAGATTTTCTCTATTTGCCAGTTTGACAGGGTGTGATCTACAGTGTGATCACTTCCTAAAGGTCTATGCTAGGTCTCACCCAACCAGAACGGTACTGTGTGCATTATAAAACTGAGTTTATGAACTTATGACCGGGTGCAGAAAAAATGGGGATCTTAAACACATACTTCTTGTATCCAACTAACTAGAAAAAAAAATCATAAAATCTCTTTAACATATCCTCAGGTATCTGTTACAGGAGATGACACTACGGCTCTGATTAAACTAAAATTTTGTTCTGGGGATTTGCTTTGCAGAGGCTCTCTTGCTCCTTCAGTTCTTATACAGTTACCAACCTCCCCTGCTACTGCATTTTTTTAGCACAGTTTGGCAATGTTCTCTTTGACTCTTCTCTGTGCAGAAGTAAGTTAATATCAAAAGGATGACAAAGTAAGAAATAATCACAGGCAGATTTTTGCTTGATGATTAGAACCACGTTGTTTGCCTTTACGTCTGTTGGAACAAGGCTTTGAATCCCAAGCAGAGGCTGGCAGCTGGCACCGTTCAGATGACCAGATGACAGTCTGTGCCCCAGAAGGCTTGCCAAGGCAGTGCACACACATTGTCTCCTGGCCAGTGTGCCAGTTAAAGAGGCTAAAGCTCCCGACTGATCTCAGTTGGAAGACACTTTTAAATCACATCTGCTGACCGACCTCTCTGAGGCAATCATTCCCTAATTTGTTTTAGTCAAAATGAGTTAGGTTGGTTTAAGCAGTCAAAACACAGTGTGTGTGCAAGCAAAGTCATTTGAATGGCAGCAAATTTGAGAGCAGGCACATAAGCAATATCACTGGCAAGTGAGGCAATAGTGATTTCTCAGAGAAAACCTGAGCAGCTAGGGCAGTAACATAAATTATAATATTGCCAAGAGTTTGAATTTATATAACCAACTGTAAATAACCACAAGTTGCCTTTAGAGCACATGTGTGGGAAGCAGGAGACCGAAGCTGTGGCCAAGGTGCTACCTTAGCCTCAGCATGCCAGAGAAGTCAGTACTTTCAAAGCAGCTAACTGCTTCCCAGCCATGGTTTCAGTACCCATTAAACTGGTATTTCAGGGACTGGCACAGCACTTCAACATAATATGTGAACTACCCTGTGCTGGGGGAATTCCCTCACACAGCACAGAAAGGGCAGGATAACAGCAGGGACTGTTATCCAAAATTAACTTACCAAATCCAGGGATCAAACTGCTCCTTTCCTGGCTGTAAGTCAGGTTTCGCTTGCCTCTGGCTGCTTGCAGAGAACTGGTGAATGACAGCCCTGGATATGGCCTCTGGCTGGACACTTGTAACAGCAATTATGCCCAAGAGTAGCTTAGTTTTAAATAACTGTAGAAGCCTCTGAAAAATCGGTCTGTCATGTCAAATTAGTTAGAGAGCAGCTGCCAGCCTTTGTGATACTTGACAGTGTGGTTTTCTTTAATTTTACCTTTAAAAATAATAATAATAGAAAAGCACATGCTAGCCCAGTTTCTCTTACAACAACACAAGCCAGCTGTACGCTCTGACGGAGCACTGAGCAGCCAGAGCATACTGATGAATCTGATCCCAGTACTTGGTCTGCTCTCAGTAAGGTATTACTTTCTATTTGCCAAGACTAACCTAGCCATAAATACAGAACATAATCATTTTACATGCACTGTGGTACTTTTTAATCTTTGATCATATCTGCACCAGAAAAACTGTTTTCTTTTCTTCGCAGGAATCATTGAACCTCATATGTCTGAATTCTCCCTTCTCCCATGCAGTTGTGTGATTACTGAAGAAGCATTTGATGTTAATATAATGAACAAAAACTCAAAATCATAGCTTAAGAATTTTTCAATTACTGAGGTCAAGGAGATCAAGGTCTCAATAGTTTGACTGTACTGACGAAGCATAAATATCTGGCAAACAGATATATGCATTCTTTGCATCTTTGCATTTTTATATATGTATATTTAAAATCTACTAGGTGCACAAAATAAAATTAGCATTAATGTCTTGTCAACCTATAGTCTTCAGACTTTTTGCAGTAATGACTGACAACTAGTCTAATATTGCTCAAACAAGGTAGATCATCCAATGTTTTCTTCCACCCGGGAAGCATCCAACTTAATTTCACATGCTCCACTTGTTCATTTTGGACACCTCTGCCATTCCCCTTTCCCACTTTCCTGCAGTTTCAGTTACCACCCCTCCTTATCATCATCCCTACTCTTTCTTCCCAGCTGTTTCTGAGCTCCTGCTCTTTCCAGGGGCTCACAACATCATATCTCTCTTCCAGAAGCAGAAATCTTCTGGGGGCAGGATTTCATCTGTGATGGTATGGGTCATCTTCTTCCTACTCTCCCCCACTAGCCCCGAGCTGACCCTGTCCTTCCTGCATGAAGTAGACAGCTCCCTTTCCTGATGGGCAACACTACAGTTTCCAAAATACCATGGAAAGATAGATGCTTAACAAGGCTGCTAATTTTTAATGGGATTTCAGAGCCACTTTGAAAATACAACATTGGGGTGGCCCTGTAGTTTCAACACCAACACGGTGTTGTTTGATCTGAGGTTCTGGTTCAGCCTTACAGCAGCGTGACGTCTTCATCATCCCTCTCTGTAAAGATTGTGCTTAGTAATTTAGGGAAAGGTAACCTCACAAGCTGAAGAGATCCAGGCGGATATTAGAAACAAACGGCCTCACCATTTGCTAACAGGAAAGAAAAGAGCCAAGTAAATATTTAAAGATCTTAAACTTATTGAAACAGACAAACAAACAGCCTGCCAGGATAACCAGGGGGCTACAGCCAGAAATTTTCTTTACCAGCACGGCCCAGGGTGGTTTGTGCTGCCAGCAATACAACAGCTTGTCCGTGGAACAGCTGGATCCCACCCTGGCTTTGTACAGAAAAGACATAAATTGTGAAGGAGGATGAGCACAACTCAAAAATAAAACAATGAGATTCACTTGCACTGCTTCTGCATTAAATAATCTGTTCTTTTAGACCCATGAGCTAAGTGTGGGGACACTGACCATTTGAACATAACCAGCTGGGAAGCAGCACAGCCATGGTTTGCAGCAGGCAAAAGGTTTCTCTTTGTTCAGGGGTTTCTTGATCCTGTGGACATGTCTTCAGAGTCTCTGTAAGTCACTGCCCAAAATCATTATTTCTTTGCCATTTTGTGCTTAGGTTACCAAAGCACATCAGTGTCGAGCCATAGCTCTTCCTCTACTAGACCCTGGTGTGCACAGAAGAGATGGGGTCATGAACACTTTTTCCCTACAGAAATAACTCTATTAAATCCTACCTTGATCTAGCACAGCGCATCACTGACTCAAATTAACGGTCCACTGCAAACAATGGCTGAGACATCTGGCCATCTTGCCTCTACGAGCAGCAAGTGGAAGTAGCTACCTTTTTTCTCCTTTTTACTCTCTGGAAACCACCAACATCTTTACAGGGGAGATGAGTGGCACGTCCTGCATTCCAAGAGTCTTTCCAGATCACACTTCCATTACGCTAACTGCAGGACTGTAGAGGAAGGAATTATTTTGACAATTAATATTACTGTGAAAGTCAAGCAGAAGTAAAAGAAGACATCTGAAACATGAATTAAAGCAATTGCTAGTGCAAGATTAAGGAAATAAGTCTGCTTTCTCTGAAGAATCACATTTCTTCACTTTAAAGACATGTCTGATACACATCTTTCTCAATACCAGACACATTATTCAACAAAAATTTTCCAGTCCTTCAAACAAGGAAATTATTCTTATCACTGTCAAGCTTAATTCAATGGCCTGGACTTAGGATCAAATACATTTGATCAAATACATTTTGTTGTATTAAATGCATTCCTTACCACTTAATAACACAAAAATCTTGTGAGTTTTGCCCTTTAATAATACGTATCCAGCACGTTCTCCCAATCATCTATTCAAGTTTCAGTTACTGACTTAACAAGTTTCACATCCCATTCTTTATGTGTCTTAATAAGATATGTCACGTTTGATCTTTCATAGTCGGTCTGCTGTCAGAAAAACCATAGCTGGTAATCTCAGTTGACTTGCAATTAATCGTGGAGTGTTGCAATATTGTTTCTACTCACAGAAATTGAATCCCAAACCAGATAAATTAATGGACGCACTTCACCAGATTAAGAGCAGACATGGTCTTTTGACTGCACCCCAGTTAACACCTGTCTACATTCAACATCCAACAGTGACACTTAGTGATGGATTTCTCAAAAAAAGCTCCACTTCAGCAAGAAGCTGACAAGCACTCTTCCCAGAGGAAAACTGGGAGATGGGAGGAGCAGCCTCTGCATGCAATTAAAGCTGGTGAGATGATTAATCTTTTCAGACCCATGACAGTGACCTCCCTTTTCCCTCCATTCATACTCTAAGTGGGAGGAACTTTGAACTGTCTACAGGCATCAAAGACTCATTGTAAAATATTTTCCCGTTCACTGCAGATAACTCCCTTGTATGCCTGCCAGAGAATATCCCATTGCCAGATGGATCGTAGCTGGGGAACAAGGCAGACAGAAAAGCCTGTGTCCTGATGATTTAAGAGGGTGTGAAATACAGACAGTTCAAGAGAAACTGTCTCTCCGAAAGCATCCTGACAAAGAGCAGGCAATTGGAAGCAGCCTGAAACACTGACAGTCCATCCAAGAAGAAAAAATTACTTTAATGTACTAATATTTTATGACATAATTGTACCAGAAGCAGAAAGCATAAAACACAAATAATAACTCAAAAGTATAGAGCTAACCCGAAATATAGTTAATGGGCAATTTTTATGCTCTTTTCCCTAGCCCACACCTTGTAAATTACAGTTACCTCTTTCTCTAATTTTCATTCTACAGCTTGCACAACCTTTTTTTTTCTTTTTCTTTAATTCCTACCCCATTCCTAGAGTGGCTTCTCTCCTCCTTAGCTGCATTGTTTGGTTTTCATAGCTGGCCTGTGCTCCAGGTCAGGATAGCTAAATCAAAAATGAATGTTCAGATAAATTAAAAATTGATTTGCTCAGACTCAACTATACTCCTGCTCCTGCTGTGGCCAGTACCCTACCTCATCAGACCATGCCCAGCAGTAGCAATTCCTGTATGACCTGCTGCCCAGTCCATTGCCAGTTACCAAACAAGACCACACCTTGCCTGCTGCATTGCAGTTTATCCGGCTTTCTTGACCCGGGCAGTGCTTTCCTAGCTGTACCAGTTCTTGTTGGGACACAATCTCTTGGAAGCAGTAACTGGTGGCATTTGTCACTGTAGCCATTCAGCTTCCACAATTTAAACTGGAGGGATACTTTGCCAGTTGCTGATTCTGACTCATTCCTCTTCTCGCATCAAGTAAATTTTAACATAGCTCCAAATCTGGACTTAAATCTTTTGATTTTTTCCTAAATTTGCAGCTAACATTAAAATCAGCACTGGTCTCAGGCTTTGGTGGCTGAACCTCAAATGAGTAAAAAACTGTATTTCCAATTCTGACAGTGCCTAATTATTTCCCTCTCTCTGACAGATAATTTAGAAAGCCTGATTTACCTCTTCATTCTCTGCTAGGTAAATGAAAGGCTATCGAGATGAATCAGAATATCAGAATAACAACACCACAGGAGAAGAAGAAATAGCCCTTGAGAAAATAGAAACTTTGAGTTTCTTTAAGGAACTAGTTCTATGAACATGACTGTTTTCATAGCAAATTCCAAGCAAAAGTGCCTTCCATAATTTCTGCTCTCTGGTCTATTATAGGCTGTGATTCACAGCTCCTCTTCTGGAGATTTGACATTCTCATAATTTTCTCATGAGCCTAATGTGCGAGAAATATTTTTTGAGTGACTGTTCTACATTTTCAAGGTTTGAAATGCAGCCTGACTAGACAGAAAGTGAGATTACATGACTTCATGTTTTCCTTGAGACTTTTTTTTTTAACAAAACATATTTTTAAGTATAAATTTATCCCCTGCTTCTTTTTTTCTATGCAGTTGCTGTATTGTTTTATTTTTTTCTGACAGGCAGGCTGCTAAGTCTATATTACTACAGTACATAAGCAATACCTTTTTTTTTCTAATGACCACTTTAAGTATTTTGGGAAAGGAGAGTCAAAGAGGATCCTGGTTACAGAGACAGGTTCAACCTACTTTAACAGAAAACACCCCACAAAAATGTGTCCTGTGTAAAACAGATTGCATCCTGAAAGGCAGATTTATGATGAAAATTGGGAAGAACCAGACAAGCACCTAGCAATATATATCACTGCAACTCGGGAGCCAAAGCAATAAAAGCTTTTGTGTGGTCATTCCAACACACATAACATCATATTTTAGTTCACACTGCTTAGAACTGAGTCACTTCCTACACAGCTTATTGGACAGCTGGTGCTATACCACCATCTTTCAAAAGGCTTCTGTCTATTTACCTTTTTTATTTTCACCATGGTTCTCTTGTGTGCGATAACAGAAGGATATTTGTAACAGAAGAGGTACTGAGCGTGCACAGCTTTGTACTCTGTCTATTGCACAACTGGGTGTAAAACACCATTTGGTAATGCTGTCTGCACACAGGCAGGATAAAGTGGTTTAAGAACGTGAATTTGACTTACTGAATCTGTTACAGTGGCTCTTGTTACCATCTTCCCATCAGTGGTCTTTCTGGAACACAGCTTTTAAACCAGAGCCTCTACTATGTCATGGTCTAAAATTTTAGAAAGTTGCTGTAACTTCCTGGATATTCATTACTCGTGATTAAATACTCTAATGAGTGTTCTGGATTCTGTTACATCTGTTTTCCCTCTAGTCCCTTATAAATCATAAAAAAAAACTCTAGTTCATATCTTGGTAATTTTTCCTTCAGATTTCCAACTTTTAACTGTCTTTTTCATCCATTCTTTGTACACCAGCAAGATTTGCTTTTCTATCCCACTTTTGAATATTCCCAGATAACCTAGAAACAATTTGCATTATGTTCAATCTTCCTAGCTGTAATTCTAACTGTAAGTTTTCTTTCTTCAGTCAAGTCATTATATCTCGGTCATTGCTTTTATAAAAGCAAATGAATAAACTTCTTACTGAGACATCCAACACAGCTCCTGTGTAGTCTTGCATTATGAAGAGGAAATAAATGTTACAAGTTACCCTAACTCTAAAAAATAGTTCTAGGCTGCTCTTCCTCACTTCTGTGATCAGTGACTGTCATTCAGTGAAAAGTAGTTGTTTAACCTGACTTGAAAATAAGGAGCATTTTTTATCATACCTATCTGTGTGATCACAATCCCTGAACACACCACATTTATTCCAAACTACGTTCTATTTATTCCCAACTACATTCTATTGCATACCTTCTAAGCTTTTCCAAAATCCAACTTGAGTTTCTGATGTATAACACAACTGTGAAAGTTATTTCACTTTATTCTCCTCTGTAGAAAAAAACAGAACAAAACAAAGCTTCTTTCTCTATTTTCAGTATCTTTTCACATCTTTGGCAGGTTGAGGATAGCAGGTTTGGGGTTGCTTCACTTTTTGCTGCTTTTTTCTGGTGTGCTGTGTTCAACACACTGTGATAACAGCTTCATCAAATGGAAAAGACTTCTCAGATTAGGAGAAAAATGAGTAGGAGAATCAATAAAACTATTAACTTAACCTGTCTTCACTGTGTTATTAAGTACACAAATATTTCTTTTTTTTAATTCTGTCACTATTTTCTCTTCCACAATTTTTAAAACCTGAATGAGTCTGGCTTTGTAAAAACGTTCCTTTAAAACAAGCAAGACTGCAGTGAACTTTTCCTACAAAACACTCTTTTAACAAAATACGTCAAAATTGGAGGACTGTGAATTATCTTGGTACATTCACTGTGAATTACTTGTTGTGTAGTGATAACACCTGTGCAGCTTCCACAATTCATAGAGTTTACTCCATTATGCTATTTTTATATGTAACTATCACAAAAGAATTATTTAGCCAAAGGAAAGGAAAGTAACTTTTATTGCAAAGACTGCCTTCTAGTTTAAATGTTCTCTTTTGATGAGATTTCATTTTTCACTTGCTTTGCCCAACACTATTATAGACAGTAATGTAATGGTGGTGTGAAACCAACACAGGGCAGGCTGTTTATGCAGAGAGGTGGTTCTGCTGAACAGCTCGTCCATTAAATAAATGCTATGCAACCTTTTGATTGCTGCAGATTTTAGCAATATAATTTTACAAAGCTTGTTGGCTTAAAGACAGTGATTTGGTAAACTATTCTTAACCGGCCCAACTGGTACTATAATTTAAACATAGTCCAGTTTTTATACTAGGATACAAATTCTGTAAAGGCTTGCAAGTGTAGTTCAGCTCACAAGGTAGGGCAGGTAAAAGTCTACAACATACAGTATGAGGAGCTACCATGGTAACAAACATAGGGCAAAAGCCTGTATAAAACTGGTTTTGAGTGCTTGAATAGCTGCGATCCAATCATTAAAAAAATTAAGTACATTTTCAGCACCCCATATTTTCAAACTCAGTCATATATCTTCTTTCCATTTTTCTTTTAAAGTTTGACTTGGAATTCAATATTTAAACTCGTAACAATGACAATTAGAATCCAAATAGTTGGGATGAAGCTTGGAGAAGGTCTATGTAAATTGAATACTTGGGTAAATCTACCTCATAGTAAACTTTCTGAATCCATAGAAACTCTCTAAATCTAAGGAATGTTTTTCCCTTATGAAATGAATCCAGGTCTGCCTTGTGGCATATTTTAAATGAAATATGATAGCACCAAGACTATTCTAAAACTTTACAAATACTGAATGACTGAATATATAACTAGTGAAAAAAATGTTTTGCAGAGATTTATGATATTTTCCAAACCAGGATTATTCCTCCTGCTCATTTGGGCAGTTCTCTGTAAGTCAGTGATGGCAAATTTCAACAATTCCCCTGGTGAAAAATGTACCTTGTTGGCTATTCCTTCCAGTGGAGAATTTGATGATTCAGGGCCCACTTATTACAACACAGTGCTCCCAAATACATTTGTTAATGCCTGTGAAGAAACAGGGAAGATCACAGATTATGATGTTAGACTTACACTGACAAAACAGCAGAATAATTCATTAAAACAATCTCTGAGCTGCAGATGCAAAGGTAGTACTGAATAATTACATTTAATTTAATTCACACTGCTTTATGAGTCAAGTACTCATAAATCCAGCAAAGAACAATTGAAGAGAAAATAATTCCACAAATCTGTATTTTTTTTCTCTGATATAACTGATATAAAATAGCATAACTTCATTGAAATCAATGGCCTTACACTCACTTGCATCATTTGAGACTGGAGTAGCTGGCATTTACCAAAGCACTTGGAACCAGCTGTGCTTCCAGTAAAAAGAATTGTTTTATTGATACAATCAGAACACTGTTTCTTGGTAGTAGGGATCACAAATCAACTGACTGAAACATATAAGGATACTCCTGAGGACAATTTAAACAAAGGTGCTTTTTTTGACACTTTAAAATAGAGTTGTTCCAGTTTATAAAGGCAAGAAATTGCTTGCTATGATCTCAGTTGCTCTAGTGGACAGGAATCTATTAATATTTATCAGTCGTCGGAGTAGCTTTGCAAGTTTCAACATTTAGTGAACTGGACTGAGAGCATGCCCATTGCACCACATGGTTGCACAAAATATGCTTCAATATGCTTCCTATGGTCTTCCAAGGAGGCAAGTGCACAGTTTAGTAGTGACTGTACCCAACAAGAATCTGATATCCTTGGGGTCAGTTCTTACTTCTGGTGGTGACTCAGTTTTTTATATTACTGAAATTACTCTGTTTTCTCTGGGTTACTCTAAAGCACAGGTCTCAGGGAAGTCCTGCATATTGCAGGGAGTATTCAGCACCAGCTTAACAGCTGGTCCTAAAAACTTGACTTTTATCCTTGTACATATGGCCTTAAAGAAATGTCACATTTAGCCCCATCAGCATTTGAACCCAGAGCCAGTAATGCCTTTTCCTGAAGAGCACAGTCCCATTAATGTTGAGTATTACTTCCTTCCTTTGCCCTGCACAATGGTGAGAAGTACAAATACAGATGTGGTGCAGGAGGCATTTTACTCACTTTGTAGGATGACCATAGCTCAGACTATATCCCATCAAGAATTTCCTCCCAACCTAACATTAACCAATTTCAATTTTCCAGCTCAAGAGATGTGTATTTCAAGACTTGCTCTTTGCCTGGACAAAATTTAGAATATCAATTATTTTCACATAATAAAAAATTGCAACAGATTTGCTTCACATATGCTGAAATGTTTCATTTCAAATGTCTTGAGCAAAAGAAAGTTGCCGTTCAGTCCAGGGCTGATGCAGAATATTTCAAGTATGTTAAACTGCAGTGCTTTACAGGAGTTGCAGTGCAAGCCACCTCATCAAACACTCTCTCTCTAGTTATGCTCATCTCAGAGCATATAACACAACATTGTTCACAAGGGAATTCTTCATTATGTCCTGAGCTGTGTAGGCCTCCAGGGAGTTGGGCTCACAGGGAAGAGCACATTCCCAAACAACATCCTGGGAATTGCTTGGAAATACCATTCGATGTTAAGCATTTCCAATTAGCTAACCAATTCAAAGTCTGAATCTGGGTTGAAACAAAACATTCTGGTTTTATTTCCTCAGTGTAAAAGCTTAAACTCTACCAAAACTGTTATTGCATCTTCAATTTTTTTCTTAAGAGATAGAGTAACAATCTTTACCTCCTTCTTACCTGTATTTGGACATTCAATTACATTATGGGAAGGGGAACCATACTAAACATTTCAAGACTAATAGATTTCAAAACAGCTCTTTATTTTTCCCATTTGTTATCTTAAAGAAGTGCAATGAAAAAACAAGTCAGGAATTTAATTTAATATAGAAGAGCCTGTATAAACAACATACTAGAAAAATAGTGCCTCTGAGCTAAAGAGCTCAGTCACTTCCATTAACCATATTTTTAGAGTATAATTCTATTTTTTTACAGAAAATTTTAATGAATTTTCTTATTTTGCCTCTGAACATACCAGCACTTTCCTGTTTTCTGAGCAGAAACCAAGGGAAGGCTGTACATCCGATGGCACCTACTCCCTTACAACATGTGATTTTGTCGTGGGACTGCTGCTCTGCATGGGACTTTACCAGCTTTGCAGGTGCAGGTGATTCTCTGTCAAGTCCGCAGCAAGCACAGCCTGATCACTGCAGAGGCTGATACAGATTTTGACACGGACAAAGCAGAATAACGTGCCTTCTCAGCAAGAGAGCTGCAAAACAAAACAGAAGTTTCTTGGAAATGGATCAGTCCCCAATCTCCAAGCTGCACTTGAAAGCTTTGCTTTCTCTACATGAGTCTTGAGCCGTTAAAAAGCAATTGTTTCCTTCAGAAACAGGTCATTCACCTTACAAATTCAGCCTTCTGTGAGAACAAAATCTGAGGACAATATACCAGTTTTCAGGCTAAGTAAGAAGGAAATTTGATATTATTTCTAAACATCTTATGTTACTAAGTAATACATTAAATAAAACCTTAGGCTTCTAGATCAGACCTTTCTTTTCACAACACTGACCCTCTGCTAGATAGTTTTAACAGATGAAATTTGGAAGGAAGATTTCACAGTTTGTTCTCACCCTAGAATTCAAGTTATGTGGACGCATAGTAATACCAATATCCTTTAATTATTTAGGCACCGTTATTTGCAATCTTGAAGCTCTTCAAATTATGTATGGATTTAATAGTCCTGCTTTTTCAGCTGGAGATATTGCAGTAAAATGTAATCATCATTTATTAAACAACAGAGCTCCACTTATGATTCAGGTCTTTCAACTTCCTCTGCCCCAAATTTTTACTGGCAGTCATTTCCTACCTAAAGTAATACAAATATTTTACTTTAAGGAATTTGTTCTCTTAACAAATGGGCTTTTTTAAAGAAATTGTTCAAAGTACTTTTACATTTTAATTATTTCTAGCTCATACCTATTTAAATAAATTTACATGCATTGCCAGGTAGTTAAGATAGTTACGATAGCCAACACTCATAATGAAGAAAAATAACTTATTTTCTGCTTCACTTTTCAATGTCTTACATATGACAAAGAAAAATAACAGAAGTTTTCTGCAGATCCTTCACATTTCTGAAAACAATATATCTTAAATTACAAAAGGAGGTACAAAGCTGATGAACATTCTTACAGTTATTGCTAGCTTTTCTGACAGAAAAAAAAGAGAACTTTTGCACAGATTTGACATTTTTAACTCTGTTCTAATTGTAATGGGTGTAGAATAATGACAAATAAAACTGCTAAAAAGACAGACAAGTACAGAGCACAACAATAAAATGAGGATAACAGAGGAAATACACAGTAATTTTAAAAATTGCCCTGTATTTAAATTTAAGTTTCTATTACTCTTTTGTTCATGTCTGCAGACCTTTCATTAGTAGTAAACTGCAACCTGCTTCCCATTCTAAAAAGCATTGATTCATACCAATACCTCTGTTCTTCTGCTGACCAGGCTGTCTTCTTCAACTACTCCCCTTAAACATGCAGGCAAGTAAAATGCAGTACAAGTGCATGTATACTGCCATTTCCTCAAGGTGTTGTGTTGGCATTATGATAGATGAATACATTTATGAAAATAACCATGTAAATTCCACTGGACAAGGTACATTTCCAGACTGAATGTCTTCTTGACAGACTGAATGTCTTTGCCTGTAAGGCAGCAGTAGATGTGCTTTACTTTTAGGTAAGTAGCTTCTTGATTTTTTTCAAAAAGATAAATAAAATCACCTCCATTAACAACAGGCTCTAAATACACCTTCCTGAGCCTCGGAGAAGCTTCCTTTGGTTTAAGTCATTCTGCATCATCTCATTTTAGGGTCAGTCCAATGTAAAACCAGCAGACCAGAGTCTGTTGGTAGACAGAAGGATTTACAATACCATAAAATATATCAGGGCAAAAACAAGCTGTCAAGAAACCACCGGGAGCAGACAGGGGGATACTTGGAGGGAGGCAGCTGGGATGGCCAGAGGGTGGAGCTGTCCAGGGGTATTTATGGCTGGGAAAGAGTACGGGCATAACAGAAAGCAGCATCTGGAGTCCATGCAAACGCTAGGTTCTTCCTTATCATCTTTAATAATCACAATTTCCCCCTTTTTTCCCGGTGTAGGGAGAGACAGAGCCAAGGGCTCCCACCTTCTCCAAGCACCTACATCCCCATCCCCAGCCCTTCCTCAGCCACCTTCTCCTGCCAAAGGGCTCCAGCAGCTGCCACCCGAGACACCAGCCCCTCTCCCTGCTCTGATCACCGCTCAAAGCAGTACACTACCACAAAAAAGCACGAAGTCTGGTATATTTGCTAAAATGTGATTTAAGGATGGATATATTGTACTGAAAGAAGACATCAAGAGTGTAATAAAAATAATAAAAATAATTTCGTTGGTAATCAGACATATTCACCAAATGATAGACTTAATATAGTGCATCTGTTGCAAAGCACATTAACAGAGGAAATGAATGACTAGAAGCATTGAAAGTATTCAGTCCAAGCCAAGAAGTGGGAAAATCTAAAATCTTTGTTACAGGCAAATGTTACCTGTTCTGATTTTAAAGCTAGCATTTAACAAAAAAGAAACAAGGAAGCAGGCTGTGTTGCATTGTTCCAAGTGTTGTGTGGTCTATTATAAAGTGAGTGCCATACAAAAATTGGTGACCTTCCTGAAGCCCCCCTTGACTGGAAGGTGTGCCAGTCACTACTTACCAGTATTGACTAAGCAAGCACTGAATGGTGAATTCTGCAAAATTCCATTAATTTCTTTTCTCAAGTATTCTCCTAGGCAATGTGTCTGTTTTTCCTCATTTGCCTCTGCACCCTTTATAACTTCTTTACACCAAGTAAGAAACAAATATCCTTGTCTGCAGACGTTGCAAGTCACCTTAATATATATTATCATTTAGGCAATTCCACTGAGTTAGTCCAAAGTTCCTTAATATCTACAGAGCACTGGGAGAACTTTGCAGTAGCAGGTATTAAGCAGATGTAGCCTGGCAGAGCTCCCTCAACATGATTCATGTCAGCCAAACATCTCCTCCTCATGTGTGCTTAAAACAGACTCAAAAATCTGAAAACACGTAAGCTTTTCTCAAAATGTGTCTCCAGTTTTGGTCCCATTGAAGTAGAAGAAGCTTATCTGATCCTTTTGGATATGAATAACAAGTTTTCTCATGAAGCTTCCCAGCTCTGCAAACATCATCAGTGTTATCATTAGGAGCACAGCCTTTCTCACAGTACTTAGGAACTTGCTTTGCTGAAATCAGGAAGGGAGGTGCTATGAAAATGGAAAACAACACAAAATAGGGAAAGTGACTCACAATATATCAAGTTCTTAAAAGATTCTAGATGAAATAATAATACTAACCTTCACTTTCCAATAACTGAAACAAACCTTTTCTTTAGGCTCAAACTGAATTTATTTCATGTAAACTGGCTTCTGAATCACCAAGAATCACTGCATCTGCTCTATTACGTCCTGCCTGATGAATTTGCTATGCTATGGAAACATATCCTTCCCTGTAGAATTTCCAGAGTTATTAGAGAAAAAATATTAGCCAAAGAAGAAATCTCTTGTCTTCCTTTTTTTCCTTATATGTTGCAATCAACATCTCATTTGGACTTGAGTTCAAATCTGCTACTTGGTTTTCTTTTCATGGACAACTATGTTAGAAGGATCAAGCAACAGGGTATTCAATTTCTTTTGATAATTTTTTTTTTTGCAAGGTTAAAGATACAAAGAGAGTAGGTAGCTAGAGATCACAAAGATGTAGTTAAACTCAGAAGCTTCAAACACATCATTCCATAGCAGTTTGTGCTGTTAACTAGTCACTCGCAGTATTTTATTGCACTATTACAAAATTTCCTGCAGTGTTTATTCTAACTGAAATCATGCTCTCTCACCTGAATAATTCATGTGCAGCTCTTTTGTTAAATCTGGATAAATCTATAGTGGGAAATTTCCAATGCACTGAAGCTAGCACCTGAGATGAATATCCTCTTCTGTCATTGCTGGAACAATTTGTATTTGGTGCCTTCACAAGGAGGCAGACCCAGGCAGCCAGTCTTGGGGCAATGGTTCAGATCACCTCCCTGGGAAACAGAATTTTCTCCTTACCTACCATGTTATTTGTTCTTTCAAACTCCACAATGCCCTAACTTTCACAGATCATTAAGGAGTTCAGTGCACTTCAAAAGTTCTTGGGTTTTGTTCTGAGTAATTGCAACTTACTGCTCTTAGTGAACTTAGGCAGCGGATCATTTAAGCACGTGCCTAACTTTAAGTACAAGCCATTCCCTGGGTCTAAAGGAAGTACTGAAAGATATAAATAGCTGTGTGAGTGTCCTGAGGATTCAGGACTTGTGGCTTTCTGCCTGGAAGTGCAAAGACATTGCCTTCTCACCTGGCAGGGATGCACATGAGCGTTTGCAATCAACCCATTGACTTCAGTGAAATTGCTAATGCTCTACATTAGGTATCAGCACTGTTGAAATGAGGCCAGAGAAGTTAAGAAATATCTCCAGAGTATTTAATTAGACACCTCCAACTCCAGCTGTCTAACTCTGACAGCTGAGCTGCTGTGAGAGTCAGAGGACTTTTACACACTATCTACAGGGGGAACAGAGAGCAAGGAGTTGGAGATGCAACCAAAAAGGCATGCAAGACCTAGCAAGAAGGAAAGAGGAGGCCCAAGGCTGCGTGTTTGAACTCACATCCCTCTCACTAGGAAGAAGTCCTGACTCAAATCCAGAAACCAAGTCCGCTGGAGATGTAGCCCAGGAAGCCCCAAGCTTTCTTAAATATTTCCTTCTTGAAGAATGTCCAGCCTTCCTGGACTCCTTTGCCCTTCAGGACTGTCTCCCATCATACTCCATAAACCAGTGTCCTCAACAGGCCAAAGTCTGACCTCTGGAGGTCCAAGGTGGCAGTTTTTTTCACTCCTCTCCTTACTTCTCCAAGAACTGAAAACTCTATAATTTTATGGTTGCTATGCCCAAAACGGCCTCAAACCATCACATCACCCACAAGTCCTTCTCTGTTCACAAGCAACACGTCCAGCAGGGCACCTTCCCTAGCTGGCTCACTCACTAGCTGTGTTAGGAAGTTATATTGTTCTCTCTGCTGTATTGTATTTCCAACAGACATCTAGTAAGTTGAAGTCCCCCACGAGAGCAAGGACTAACGACTGTGAGACTTCTCACAGCTGCTTACAGAGCATTGGGTGATGTATAACAGACACTCACCATGATATCTGCTTTGTTGGCGTTCTCCCTGATGGTTACCCATAAACACTCAACCCTATTGTCATGGCCATTTATCTCTAGACAAACAAAACTCTCCCTAACTCACAGGGCTACCCCACCCCCTCTCACAGAATCACAGAA
>VZTO01024512.1:28329-48727 GCA_013400615.1 Syrrhaptes paradoxus | reverse complement strand
CTAGACTCCATCCCATTCACCACAACTCTCTGGCTTCTTTTCTCCAGCCAGTTCACAATCCATCTAACCACCCGATCATCCAGATCGCACTTCCTCAGCTTATCCGCAAGGATACTGTGGGAGACGGTGTCAAATGCTTTTCTGAAATCAAGATAGACCACATCTACTGCTTTGCCATCATCTATCCACCTGGAAATGTCCTCATAATGTCCTTGTGAAAAGCCTCCTAACAGGAATCAGGAGGGATCAAAAACTGAAATCAGTTTTTAGATGGATGTGGTTGGCTTATGAAAGGGATTTTACAATGCCGTTACCTATCATAGCGAGGGACTGTCTCCTGTGCCCCTGCAGCAATTGTCCCCTCTGGAGGTTTTTCACTTTTTCCCTCAAGCATCTGGGACTAGCCACTGTCAGAGAAAGACTGACAAGCTGAAAGGACCACAGGTGCAATCCAAAATAGCACTAAATAGTCCTGTTACTGACTTGGAATGTTTTAACACGGTGCCTGTATAGGGTTGAGGGGGATTAAGAGCTGTCAGGGGTGATGAATACCCTGAACTGCTCTTAATTCTAAATGGGAAAAGCTAAGAAACTCCTAGGCTAGAAAAGAGAGTCACCAGGGCATGAATGCTTTCCCACTTTGAAGGGATTTTTTAAAAAAAAAAGGCTATAACAACATTCAAACTACATGCAAATGATAAGGAGTCATTTCAGTGCCGTCATATCGGGGATGAGTGTGTCCCAGGGATTTTAAAGCAAAGGCGGCATCCCGCGTACTGAAGAAGGAAAACAAAGCGATGTCGTTGTTTTCCTCGTTTACAGCAGATGATCATTTTAAGTGTTCAAAATCTTCTCCCGTTGTTTTCAGGTGGATGCCGAGGTGAAGTCCTTCCTCTGTTATGTTGTTTTGTTTTCTTTTTTAGTGGAGAAATCAATGATGACAGCGTCATTTCTCCCGTTCTGTTGGTTTATGTGTGAGAACACGTTTATTGTTCGCAATGA
This sequence comes from Syrrhaptes paradoxus, assembly GCA_013400615.1. Taxonomy (NCBI): domain Eukaryota; kingdom Metazoa; phylum Chordata; class Aves; order Pterocliformes; family Pteroclidae; genus Syrrhaptes; species Syrrhaptes paradoxus. The sequence continues at coordinate 47,725 of VZTO01024512.1, read as the reverse complement.
GGAAACAACTGTGGAGAGGAATGAAGCTAAAATGTTCATACCCGTAGATGGCAGTAACTGCCAATAGTGCTGCCCGGCAGTCCCACTCCAATTTAAAGCCTTAGGACCCAGCCACGGTTTAAAACAGTTGACCTGTTCCTTTGAGTTGCTGAACGGCCACTTCAGGGATCTTCAAATAGGGTCATGCACCAAGCTCCCTGCAGAAACCCCCGGCAGAAAGTGTCTCCGTGGAGGCTGGTTCAACTGTCAGGAACAACCCCAGTGTGATTTCTTTAAAGAAGGAGGTATCATGTTTATTCGAGTGCTGTGGTTGACAGCAATAAGAAATGGCATTTATATTAGAATATTAAATCTTGCTATGTTCTCATCAGACATGTTTTACCTGCAGAATGAACAGATAAATGCCATCTGTGTTTAAAGGTGTGAAAACTGAGTGCCTTACAATGGAGAACAATTTGGACCATTGCCCCTTCCCGTCAACCCAAGAATTACCTTGTGTACAAAATATTGATCTCTTCACCACCTTTGACTGAATAAAGGCAGGAGGAATCGTTCTCATGGCATGGAAAAGCAGCAGCTGCTCCTCATTGCTGTGTGCAGAAAGACAGTACGGGAGGAGATTGTCCAGAGGGGTTACTTATTTTCTCTTTATCTTTACAAACAGGGAATCACATAAGTTGCAAATAAGAATTTAATGTCCCCACAAACCTGTTCTTACTTCTTTCGTAAAAGAGTCCTGCAGTGGCATTTGTCAGGCAGGACTTTTCTTGCTGCTTTTTAATTGTTCCTGGGAGATCTGGCTCATACTGGTGGAAGATTTAGAAAAAAATACAACTTCCAAGAAAGTGACCATGGGAGAAGGAGACCGGAGTTTTGGGGTCATCTCTACAGGAAGGAAAGAAGCTAAGGATGATTGTGCATTGTCTGTTTAACTTTCTGGAAATGCATTTGTTATTTCCACTTTTTTTTTTTTCCCCAGATATTTCAGGCAGGGCAGTGCAAATATACAAGACAAAGTCACCAGCCTACGTGTGCTTTTTAAGAAGGACATAACATGTTGTGAAGAGAATTAGGATCAGGAGCAGTGTGATGGTTTGTGCAAGGATGCATAAGCAATCTGGGTGTGCTGTCAGCAGTTTTAAAGTTTTACCACTGCCACGTGAGAGATGGTGACACTGTAGTGGCCTCTGGCATAGCAGGCATTGTATGCAGTGCAGAAGGTGTGGGTTTGAGGGAAGATTTCAAGGAGGAGGCAGAGTAGAAGGCTTTCTGGAATAGTCCAGGGCTGTCTTCCAGGCATAAATAAAGAGATTACAAGAGTCAGGAGGCAAAAAAATGTCATGGAGGGAACAGACATGAACCTAAGTGGTAAAAGGAGGACAGAAGGGATGAGCATAAAGGTTTAAAAAATGGAATGAGACTGCGTGGTGAATGTATGAGAAATAGGGAGCTGAGCTGGGAGAGAGATGGGGAAGAACACTAAAGGGGACTGGTGATAGCAGTGACATTTTGAAATGGGCTGAGGGGGTAAAACGGGTGTTGGGGATGCTTCAGGTGACCATGTAAGGAAAGGAAGAGGCTGCTGTAGGGAAGGGAAATGGAGGTGAAGAGTGGACAGCTGTTAGTTGCTGTTAATTATTCTGTGAGGCAGTAAAGCAGTGAATCAATTATGATACCGAGCAATTGTGTAGATAATGAGTTAAGCGATGAAGCAGTTATGCAGCAAATCATTTCTGGTATTAAATAAAAATGGGGAGAATCAACAGCAATATGAATCAATTATGCAGAGAACTATTACCAAAGTCCGTCAGTTAAGTAGAGAAACAGCGAGAGAATGAATAAATTACTTATGAAGTGGGAGCATTATGGTGAGAATTAATTATGCAGAGTCTTCCTTTGTGATAAGGGGCATGTCTGAGGGAGCTTCAAGCACAGAGAAAAAAAAAATCTAAAGCAAACTCATCAAAATAGATGCAAAACTAATGAAGATACAAGCCTTGTACCAGTTCTCAGTCACTTTGTGACATCCTCCCCCATGTCTCTTTGGGCTGGACTCACCCGTGTTGCAATAGATGCTGCAGGCATTGCAGAAGCAGAGTAGAGGAGGCTTGTTTCTCCACTGTGCATTCCTTCCCGGGGGACATGGAGCTGAGACAAAAGAAGTTCAGAGATAACTTTGTGGCTCTGACAAGGAGGTTGTAGGAGCCCATGGTCTTTGGAGCCATCTAACCTGCACAGAGAGGCTCAGGGCTCTTCATAGCCCCAGCATTACTCAGGATCAAACTTCTTGATGTGCTTTCTACCTAGAGACCCTGAAAGCTGGATTCCCCTCTGCCTTGCATCTGTTTCCACCTCTACAAAATAGAGCGTCAACCATCAGCAAATAAATGTTTCCATTTTGTCAGTTCTCCCTACTGTTACAGATGGATGAAAAACAACACAGCACTCTCTGATGGTGTCAAAGGTAAGCATTCTGCTTCAAGAGAAGTCTGACTTACTTCAAACAGATAAATATGCAAGACAGACCACAAGGTGGTGGAAGACAAATTTCCAAGTCTTCATTCCTGCGGTAACAATGGAGTATACTGATTTATACAGTGGACACAGTATGCTGTATCATTTTTTTTTGTTTCAGTGTTTTTCACGCTCAAAAGAAACCCAAAACAAAAACCCTGCAAGACATAAAGGAATCTGTAACATCCTTGAGAGAACACCACATCTTACCAGTTAAGTGCTCAAACCACTATCTAGACAACACTTCCACCTAATTCTGTGGTAGGTTGGCTTGAGTACTGGATCCAACTCAGAATAAATACTGAACTAGGTGTCAAAACCTATAGCTTCCCCTTTGGCCGACACTGCAATGCAAGCACAGAATTTTTATGTCTAAAACATCTGTTTCACACAAATGAGTCAAGATGCATGTTCAAATGCAAAAACTGTTGTCTTATCCAACAAGGTTTTAATGTCATATTTGTTGGTTAGAGAGGAAAACAGTGATATGATATGTTCTTAAGTTAGTGTTTGGGTTACTAGGATTGTTTTTGTTAGCAATGAAGTGTAAGGTTAAGATGTAATAATAATAATAATAACAATAATGGTAATAACTATTAATATGTTTTTAGCAAAAGTAATTGTGAAACTAAAACTAGCAATTTTATAATACATAAGCCAATATTGTTAAAAAGCTTAGAAGAGAAATACATTGAATAGAAAAATGTGACATGATTTTAAAGGAAAATGGGATCTGCTGGAGCAGAAGCATGTTGATGTGGCTGGATAGCGTGCCACCCTATTTCTCTTCAGCCATGGTAAAAATGTTGTAAACTTCTATTCTCATCTGACAATAGAGAATGTTACCTTCAGCTCTTGGTATTTGCTAATACCTGTGGTGTTCTGTTGTCACAGAATCACAGAATGTTAGGGATTGGAAGGGACCTCGAAAGATCATCCAGTCCAATCCCCCTGCCGGAGCAGGAACACCTAGATCAGATCACACAGGAACGCATCCAGGCGGGCTTTGAATGTCTCCAGAGAAGGAGACTCCACCACCTCTCTGGGCAGCCTGTTCCAGTGCTCTGTCACCCTCACTGGAAAGAAGTTTTTTCTCATGTTCAAGTGGAACCTCCTGTGTTCCAGCTTGAACCCATTGCCCCTTGTCCTATCACTGGATGTCACAGAGAAGAGCCTGGCTCCATCCTCCTGACACTCACCCTTTACATATTTATAAACATTAATGAGGTCCCCGCTCAGTCTCCTCTTTTCCAAGCTAAAGAGACCCAGCTCCCTCAGCCTTTCCTCATAAGGGAGGTGCTCCATTCCCTTCATCATCTTTGTGGCTCTGCGCTGGACTCTCTCCAGCAGTTCCCTGTCCTTCTTGAACTGAGGGGCCCAGAACTGGACACAATATTCCAGATGCGGTCTCACCAGGGCAGAGTAGAGGGGGAGGAGAACCTCTCTTGACCTACTGACCACCCCCCTTCTGATACACCCCAGGATGCCATTGGCCTTCTTGGCCACGAGGGCACAGTGCTGGCTCATGGTCATCCTGCTGTCCACCAGGACCCCCAGGTCCCTCTCCCCTACACTACTCTCCAACAGGTCAGTACCCAACTTATACTGGAACCTGGTGTTGTTCTTGCCCAGATGCAAGACTCTACACTTGCTCTTGTTAAATTGCATTAAATTTTTCCCCGCCCAAATCTCCAGCCTGTCTAGGTCTCGCTGGATGGAAGCACAGCCTTCTGGCGTGTCAGCCACTCCTCCCAGTTTCGTATCATCAGCAAACTTGCTGAGGGTGCACTCTACTCCCTCATCCAAGTCGTTGATGAATATATTGAACAGCACAGGTCCCAATACCGAACCCTGGGGGACTCCACTAGATACAGGCCTCCAACTAGACTCCATCCCATTCACCACAACTCTCTGGCTTCTTTTCTCCAGACAGTTCACAATCCACCTCACCACCCGATCATCCAGATCGCACTTCCTCAGTTTAGCTGCGAGGATACTGTGGGAGACGGTGTCAAATGCTTTTCTGAAATCGAGATAGACCACATCTATCTGGTCACTTCAGTGCAGCACATCAGAAGCAAACCTAGCACATGTCATTGGTATTAATTGCACCAGATAATCAGTAAGGCGATGTAACAAGATCCTTATGTTGAGGTTTGGGGGTGCTGAAGTTAGCACTGCTTTTCTGAGCCCTGCAATTGGGAATTATGCAGATATAGTATACACGTAAGAATGTAAATATTTCTATAAGGAAAATATCCAGAATTATAAAGGCAAGAGATACAATTTCAGCCGCATTAGTCTGCAGCTTATACTTTTTTTATTTTGGAGGACTATGCTGGGGCAAAGCTGCTAGTCATAACTAAACATTTCCTCCTTTTTTTCCCTCTGAGATATGAGATCTGGAAACTATATTATTCAGATATTCACACAGGCACTTCATGCTGGTCATTGCAGATCGTTTTCATCAGGTTCATCAGGTCTTTAGGTTTTCTTAAAGGTTCCTGCAGCCTCTTTTTTTAAGTCCTGTTTCTTTTTTTTTTTTGTCAGTTGCCTTCCAACTGAGAAGAAGGCAGCTGCGGTAGCTGAGACGTCCTTTGAGAGGGCGTGCTTGGTGATTTGGTCAGATGTTGGTGCCTGGGTCTCCCACAGATGGTCACACTTAGGAGCAAGAGGTTGAGAGAAGTCCTCCTTTCTCAGCTGGGGACAAATATTTTTCAGTGCTTACTGACTTCATTATTCTGCCCAAAATTCACATTTCCATTGCAGCCAGAAATTCAGTTTTGGGGAGCAGGGCAAACCTGTGCTCTGTGCAAAATAGCTCAAACTGTCTGTTTGCTCTCAAAACAGGTCAGCACCATTAGTTTGTGTCTTTCACTGTTGCTTCTTTCCAGACATCTCCCTGCTAGAATTATCTTCTATTAGATCTTTGGAGTCTGTTTGTCTGGATTTAATCTCATATTATTAATTGAATGCAATATTAACATTAAACTTCCTTTGTTTCTTATCCCCCCCATGTTTTAAGATGCTTTATACTGAAAGTAATGTATATACCTCAAGACAAGGATGTGAAAGCTCTAAACATTTGCCATCGTAGTCTGAGTTGTAGGGACATCTGACATTGAGGATAATGCTGTTCTTCTCTGGCAACACCAGTCAGCATTCAAAGACTTGTAAGACTACTGTGAGGAGGAAAATTTGCCAGCATGAATCAGGAAAAAAACTCATGTTGCAATCTTGTTTACAAAAATGTAGACAAGGGAAGATAAACAACCATGTTTCCTTTCCTATAACTCTTGTGTTTTGTTCTTGTTTTTTCTCTTGGCATCAACCAGTTTGAGTGTAGTTGCAGTTTAGGAAATTACTTACTGTAGCTTAACTCCAAGCTGCCTCGTAGCAGCCTCCAGTGGTTGCAGATGTCTTTACTACACCTAGACTAGAGGCTGGCTTTGGACCCAAGGCTCTGTTGTTGATAATTATTAGCATTTTGCAGGATACTGTTAACAATATGTAACCTCATTTGATCCAAATGATTCTTTTTCCCTCCATGGAAAAATGCAAACTCTGTGGTCTGGAGGGAAAGAGTTTCTCTTTGTGTAATACTCTGTAGGAACTGTAGATTGACCGAACTGGTTAGGGAGATATTTTCTGTACAACTGCAATGTTTCCATTCAGAAAATTTTAGCTTATAGGCAGCTGCCTGCTAACTGACACTGAAGAGCCATAAAGACACGGCCAATCCGATGGCTTTGAGGACATGCAATCAAACTCCTCCTGAGCCAAAGGCATTATTTGTCTAGGAATGACCAATGACTCTACAAACTGAAAAACTCTGATGTGGTCCGTAATTTCTGAAATGCCAGTTACCGGTAAAGAAGTCACACAAACCTAATGAGGGCTCAGAGATGACCGAGAATCACAGAACCAAAGAATGGTTTGGGTTAGAGGGACCTTAGAGATCATCCAGTTCCAAACCCCCTGCCATGGGCAGGGACATCTCCCACTAGCCCAGGTTGCTCAAAGCCTCATCCAGCCTGGCCTTGAACCCCTCCAGGGATGGGGCATCCACCCTTCCAAGGGGTGGTGCATGGGCATGACAGACACAAGGATAAGCTAATTTAAAAAATCCTAGATGTTGTCTAATGCTCTGTTTCTCCTAATCATCATTTAAATATGAGACCTGGTCACAGACTCCCCAGGGAGGTGACATAAATGCCAGAAACTGACTGAGCATCTGGGCTGAGACTGGTTCCTCTACTGTAGAACACTGTAGACTCATCTAAAAATAGGGAACTTTCACCTCTCTAGCTGACATGGAGAGTGATCCCTGCCAGGGTGCACTTGGAATGACTCACAGTAGGACTGAGATACAAGTAATTTTATAACCATAAAAATTACATAAAAGCAATGCCCATCTAATTGGAAAAACATTAAGATGTCAACACCCCCCTAGAACTTTCAAAAAATAAGTATGCTGAAGCCGAAAGACCTAGAAGAAAGCATCTTTAAATTGTGATAGATAACAGCTTAACTATTCAGAAAGAGAAAGGAAATTACCAAGTAACAGCTAACCTCCATTTCTTTAGGATTTCACTAGGCTGCAATTCCTTTTTCAATAAAATGCACATCTCCCAGAGAACATAGCTTTTCCCCCCTACCCTCAAGTTATTATAAATGAATACTGTGGCTGGAAGAAGAAAGTAAGAAGTTTCCTTTTGTTAATGAACAATAGTCTACTTTATAGCATTTCATAAGCTTTCCAGACAGAAGAAAGCAGTCCAATAAAAGATTTTGCATCAGTAAGGTCATTTGGGGTCGTAATTATCTGTGAAAGACATTGCATTTTTTTGGCAATATATGAAAAGAGATTACAGTTCTGGGTGCCTAATTTTTGTGGGTTTTTTTGAGACAGGTCCTGCTTGTGTAGAAACCTTTCTCCCCTGCACTGTTCTTTAACTGTTGAATTTTGTTGCATTTAAGAAAAGTACACATTGGAACAGATGGCAAAAATGCCATGGAGTAATTTTAATAATAGCAGAAAACTAATTGCTTATCAGCAGAAAATTCTGCTCTGGAACTGGCAGAAACCATACAGAGTATCCATGTTGTTGCTGAAAGGCTTAACCTAGTTGATTTTGTAAAAAGCTGACAAAAGTTGCCTGTACCTTCGTATAAATATATTTATGTAAGGTACAGCTGCTGAAATTAGTACCTAATTGATGTGAAGTGCTGCCAGTGTGCCCCAATGAAATAAGAGAATTTAAGAAGATGAAATTATTTCAGGTGTGACTTGGCCATCAGATGAGGAGAGGTGCTCTGGCTTTTGGAAGAGTTTTATATTAGTTTATACATACTTTAATTTTACATCTTTTCATTGAGAGTATTATGTAGAGATGTACTCTGTCTGCTAAACATATAATGAATGCTCTTTTTGGTATCACTGCAAGAAGTGGCAATATTATTATCATTGCCATATTACAGATGTAAAGTCCCTAAATTATAGTCAGTGACGGTTTTTTGGATGTATTTTTGTCAATATGGACAAGTCCCTACAATTCAGTAGGACAAGCAGAAACTCATTATATGTTTATGTTATCTCACTTCTGTTAAGGTTACTGCAAATGGTGGAAGAAGTTTGAATTTTTTTGCTTTATATGTTTTTCTCCTGAAGGAATGTCAAACCCAGTCATAAAACCTTGTAAACCTCAGTTCAGTTCCTTAAACTTTGGACTTGCTCTTCTTACCATTGAAATAGGACCTAATGCCATTTCTGGGCACTGATTCAGTACCGGAGCAGGTTCCAGGTGGGCGGATTTCGGTCCTGTGAAGTGCTCCTAGAGCATACCTGCTGGTGGTACTCACAACTGTCCAAGGATGACCTGGAGGGGATGCAGTGGGGTCTCCAGCATCAGCAGCAGCTCTGCCTGGGTTGTCCTTCTGAGCATCTCCTCCAAAATCCAGGCTAAGCACATCCTCATATAGCTCATGACATCTGATGAATCACATCAGTAAGTGAGACAGATGTGGATGCACTTAAAAAACAAAGAAGGTATAAGAAGTTAATTACTTAAAATAAAACAAAAAACCTCCGAGTACCACTCCTAAGGAAGATCACTCAATTTGCAGTGCCTGACAAAAGTAATCAGCCTGAATGACTAAGGCACTACATCTTTCCAGAGCACAGTGCTGTGTTCACAAAGAACATCACCGAGAAGATGATTTTAAAACTTTCAGCAGAACTAGTTCTATGAAGTATTTTGTTTTTTCATATAACTGTAATCCAAAGAAAGACTTTGAAATGCAACAGGAGCCAGTAGCCATCATTTCTGTCTTAGGAGAGACCATAACCTTGTATCAACTCAATAATTTTTGCTGTATCTTTGCTTTCATACAGAGCTGTTGATGGGAAAATGATCTCAATATTTCATATCCAGCGTGAATCTGGTCCTTTTATTTGGATACAATATTGGAGACACAAATAGCTGGAAGAATAGATGTAATTTATTGATTGATAGGAACATGGAAGAGCAATATAGCAAATCTCACACACACTGATACCACCTCTCTTTACTGTGCCAAAAAGTCACTTGAAATCCCAAGTTTTTGCACAGAGCTTATGCCTGGCCTTCAGCAAGTTCTCACAGTCTCAAAGAGCTCAGATCTGTTGACTTTATGGGATTGGTGTGAAGACCCTTATTTTATCCTGAGCAGGACTGTGATGGGGGCAGAATCTCACTGGCATAGAAATGTGATTCCAGCTTTTCATTTGCCAAGTGTATTTTTAACTACTTATTTTGAGTGGCTGCTCTGCACTTCGGTTTAGCGTTATTTTTATAAAAATAATTTGTAGCTGTGCAAAAGGTGCTGAGGGTGCACTTCCAGAACCCTTTTGTGCATATGCAAAAATAATGAATAAATAAATAAATGCTCCTTTCACATGACCTCATTAAGAGCAAAGCCAAATTCCTGAAAGAGAAAGCCAGCTGAGCAGAATTTTCCAAGTGCCTTTATTACGACATTATTTCTATTCCCATTGCATCTCAGGGTCCTAGTCACAGACCGAGACATTACGATGCTAAGTACCGCACAAAAATAAAAAGGATGTCTTTGCTCCAAGAGGCAGCAGTGGTTGAAACGGAGCAATGTCTGCCAGTAGGACCCAGGAGCATTTTTCTAATCTTGGCATGTGTATCAGCACTTTCTTTTCACACAGGCTCAAGGACAGATGGGGTCAGTGCGATGGCATCTCAAGTTCCATTTCAGCTGCTGTGCATACACTCATAAATGCTTCAGAAGAACCAAGCTGTACACTTGCTGTACTTTGAAGAGGTGAGTTGAAAACTAAATGCTAATCAGCCGACTCTGCAGAGATGAAGCGGGGACAGTCAGCTCAGGTTTTCAAGTCAGCATTGCTGAGGGATTTTGCTTATGTAAACACTTGCGATCGTGTTTTCTATGTCTACAACCATCTGAAATTTTGCCTAGCTGCAGACTGAACATCTGCATAAATCTGAATGAAAGATTTAGAAAACAAACAAGAAGATTATGTGGCAAAACTGCGTCTTTTTTTGCAGCATTTCGGTGCTCAGACACAAAAAATCAGACACATTATATGAAACTAACAATATGAAATTGTGTTTTCAATGCGTATCATCCATCTGGACGTTAAATTTTATCACCTGTATCTTCAGGTTTGAGCTGAATGTGACACACTGCTAGGAGCAAGGAAATAATTATGGATTGTTAAACTGGTATTGAAGACATGGCATAGTTCCCAAAAATGGACTGCATGGACACATATTTGTGGAGGTAAAAGTGGATGGACCGTTCTCTCAAATCTCATAGTGGCAGCGATGCAGATGAGAAGCATTGCTGGAACCCCAAGGTTTCACTAGCCCAAAAGTTTCATTAAGACAAAAGGATTTAGCTCACCGATCCCTGTGGCAATGTCACCTTTCACATGTGCAGGACTGCAGGAGACCTCAGGGTCCTACAAGTTGAACCTTTATTCAGCCATCCATGCCCGAGCCACGTCTGCACCTCAGGTCTTCCGTGATATCCTCCTAGGCTGTGACCGTGCCCTCCCATGTGCTCTTCCTCAGGTATGTAACACAAAATTAGAGAAATGCATGTGACCCGAGGCTGCCAAGGAGGAAAATAAGCACGTCTCTTCTGTATCAATGGGAAGAAAAAATCTCTATAAGGTGATTTTACGTGTTGATTATCCCTTGGCAAGACACACGCATTGTTAAAATGACAAAATCACACCTATCGTTGTCTCCCACAGCTGGCCAGGTGGGACACACCTGCTGGAAAATAATCTTTCCCTCTCCCCGTGCTCAGCTTTCCTTGCACCCCAGGAATTTGGGGCACTCCCTTTATGAGAGGAGCAGAGACACCAGCCCGGTATCTGGGAGCCTGGAGAGCTGGGAAGGACTAGAAACAGAATAATGGATTGATGGATTTAAACGGCTGCTCTTCCAAAGCCCAGCCTCTTCTCTTTTCATCACTAGCACCTAAAGCCCAGGTGGTATTGGGCCCCGTTTCCAGAAAATACAACTAAATGCAAAGATGGTTTCCACAAACTTTCAATTTTTACCCAACTGGGTAAAATGGAAATATTTTTAGATTGACCAGAATCAAAGCGTTTTTGTTAAACTAAATCAAATAATTTCATTCTGGATCAGAGCAAAACAAATCTAGGCTGTTAACACTGATGTTGTGCATCAGCCAGTTTATATCTAAATCTGGATCTTTGCCTAGATGAAATGCTGGTACTGTACCATGATTTGCCCATAGATTGCAGCAGCCCTGACAAGTTTGTTAGCTGGAGTGCGTGCAGAGGGAAGGGGATGAGGGGACGGAGGTCCTTGGGCAGGACGGCACTCTTCCATTTTGGGAGCATTGAAAATTTTCAGCGGAATTAAAATGCAGCTGGAACTGGGTTTTGACTGCTAGAAGTGCATCTTGGAAGTAATTGGTGGGTTAAAACCGCAGATGAAAAGCTGTGGGCATTTCCAGCAGTCTGGAGTCTTTCAGACAATGAGCAAAACCCCCCACATTTTAAATACAGTGAAAATACCAGGCAAATATATCTCTGTAGTTTTTTCCTGGCAGTTTGTTTCATCAGCCAGCTAGTAAAACTAGTGCTCATACCCTACATACAATTTTTTTCTCAAGGATAATTCTTTAAAAAGAGGTTGTATTTATAAATATGGGTGAATGACTCACAAGCAAATATCAGCAGGCCACTGTTTCAGGGTGTCAGTTAGATGGCTGCTTTTGCACTGCTGGGGTGGTTGACAATGTGCCGTTGAAATCACTACTGGCCTCCTTTGCTTCTTCCTCCATTAGCTTCTACTGTCTTTAACGTAAGTCTTCCACTGTTTTGAATAAATAATAACTACAGTTCAGTAATCCTTGTTATAGCATAGCCTAATTAGTCTGTGTAGCTTTTTAATCATGAAGAGAGAAATGAATTAAATGTAGGATAAGCAAAAAAACCCAAACCCCACGAAACAGCTTTCCCTGCAACATCATAAAAATATTTCTCAAGGAACTATGGAAAAAAATTCAATATTTTAAAAAGCATTTTAACTTCTTTTCCTGGGCAACTGCCAATTCTTAATTTGTTGACATTTTTATTTTGCTCTCTAAGGTTTCAACTGGAAGATGGACCATGTCTTGAAATGCAGATAACATTTTTATGCTTAAGTAATCTTCTCCTAGGAATGATGCTGCATGCATAAACCATCTGACACACAATAGACCAAACTAAGCTCTTGTACAAGTCTATTAAACTCAATGGAGTTACGCTAAGAATGAATTTGGCCCAATGAAGTATTCCGGAGAATAATGTGGAGCCTATCAGATTACATAGAAGAAAATAGAATACCAGAGCTGCACAGTTGGACAAATTAATCCTATTTTCATTTTTGGCTTGAAAGCTTCTTGGTTGCTATACATTTTTATACGGCAGTCATCACCATGATATCCGAGTACCTTCCAATAATGCATTAAATAGTGTGACTAACAGCTGGTATATGTTTGTTTTCTCATCTCCAGTGCACTAGGAAGTTCTGTTTGTAATGTAATTATCAGGAGGAAAAGGTATTTGTCCATTAAGACTATTAAAAAAAAAAAAGGAGCAGCATTTTTTACACAGAGAATCAAATAGAGGGGAAAAAAATTCTATTTTACACTTCAGAAATACAACTTTAGACTTATAATGTTTAAAAAGTACTTTCTGCAGATGTTTCCAAAAGAATCCTTTGCAAAACTAATATATTCATAATGCCTTTCTCTATCCAGAATTGTTTCAAGGCAAAATCTTGGGAGAAGAAGCTGAATTGTCCAGCCAGCAGGAATCAAAGTGGCTCACCTCCTTGTGGAAGGTGCTTTGCTATTTCCAAGACTCTCAAGTTGAAAGCAGACCAGGAGGGGAGAGTTCCAGGCTTGGCTCATGGGGTGCTCTGGTGTCAGCTGGAATAGAGTGAACATTGCCCCTCTGCATCCAGAATGGGAAGGCGTTAAGTGAACCATTCACACAATGAAAGCAGAAATAAAGGAGAACTGGGATTTGAGCAATCCCCCTTATGAATGAGGAGTTTACGTTGCTCAGGACACAAAAAGAAATCTTAAAAGAAAATGAAAAAAAGATGAAGAAATGATCAAAAAGAAAATAAGTGTCATGTTGCATTAAGTGATTTAAAGCCACGTATGTATCCACACCCCAGGCTCAGATCTTTCGATACATATAACAGATAAATCATGCCGTTGTTTGATCATGTACATTTGAATCTTATACTTCAAATTCAGATGAATCCTAGCAAGTACAGGAGTTGTTACTCCCTAATTTGAATTCAGTTGAGTAGCATCTGTGCCGACAAGCTAATTGCACAGATTTTTATGTGGTCTTTATATGAAACATTTCCTCTTTTCCATTTGAGAAACAAGGCTCTGCAGATAACAATGGTTCGAATTCATGCCTACTGGTAGCATCTTTGCAGTTGTTTTTTTGTCAGGTGTTTATGCGAGTTTGATTCCATCTTGTTGCACAGGGCTGTGAGATAACACCCCTGGCTTCTTCTAACAGTCGTTTCCTTGGGTAAGAGTGTTTCTGTTCCAGCTCTTTCATCATGCACTGCCTCCCCCTGCAGAGCTCAGGTGCTCCTGTGAGTCCCATCTCTGTTACTGCAGAGGTTTCTGTTGGCTTTGGGTTCTCAGCGATCTGATTTATTTCAGTAAGATTTTGTAAAGACAGTAATTTAAACAAATATAAATGAAAAATTCCCAGAAGAACTGAGAATCCAAAATGACAAATCCGTCTTGAAAGAGTGTCTGGGAAAGGTTCAAACCACTCCGCGAGCTGTCTTCTCGGAGGGTATCAATACAAATGTTTTCATCTGGCAGTTTACACCGTACAATTAACAGCCCTGAAAACCCATGTGTCTGATCTGCCAGCGGGCAGAATCAGTCTAGTTCCTGAGAAGGTGGTCAGCAGGTAAGGAACATTTGTGATAACGGCTATAAAACATGGCCTTAAAATGGGGCCAGAATCTGCTGTTGGTCACGTGAACCTTCTGCTCTTCACTCCTGAGGGAGCTGCAAACGCAGAAGAACACCCAGCTCAAACGGCCTTTCTTATTCACTTCTAGTTTGATGCATTTTTCCTGCTTATTATTCTCTCATTTGTGTTAGAAAGGAAGCTATGTTCTTCTCCTTGCTCTAAAAATCATATTGATTACATGTTCTAGATAGAAAGAGCCACTGTTGCATTGTTTTTGTCCTGGGAGTTTGCTGGTGGAAGAACCAGACCAAATTCTTAAAAATAAACTGAATTCAGAAGTATTAAGCTAAAGGCAGGAGCATTTCAAGAAACAATTAGAATCCATTTTGAAAAAGCAAAGACATAAAATAAAGCAAAGCAGACAGACTAAATTGGCTTTTATCCCCCTGTGCTCCAGCCCCTGCTTTTTGATCTGTGGCTTTTCAGTGAGGTAGAAGAAAGTTTTTATCAAAAATATCCCTATCATTTAAGGCACTATAATAAGCTGCAATCTGCAGGCTTTCAGGACTCAGAGAGGTTAGGTAACCGCCTTTTGTTCAGCTGCTCATTCTCTATCATTTTCATTCTAAGCACCTAAGACAGAGTGTCACAGAAATCTATGGGTTGATTTCTGTTTGAGCTGAATTAGACAATGCTAAGTGCTGTAAACGTGTCTATTACTATCGTTAAAGATCTCCATAATGAGCAGCAGTGTATCTATGATTTACACCTCTTCTGTTATCAGCATCCACATTAATAAAGGACTCTAAATCATCTCCATCTCTTGTCAAAAGCATTTTGTTTTTATGCTTTGTTCCATACTAAATTTGATAACGAATTATAACAGGCAAGTGGCCAAGTGGGTGTATTTATCTTGTAATAATATTATGACAGTTTACTTAATCGTTTTATTGTTTGAACTGTGAAGATTGTATTGTGCCGCTGCAGAAACGCGGCAGAAATCTGTGAGAATGCATGATGGCAGTTAGCACCTGTGGAAGGTAAAGATGCTTCGTATTGCTGCTATAGTCTTAAGGGGGAAAAAAAGGTATGATCTAAACAATCCCCTGAAGACTCGTTAAGAAGCATTCTACTTGCACATTAGTGTATTGTGCTAAATTTACTTGCTAATTTTGTTGTCAACAGCGACTAGGACTAATGAAAACCTTAAGCAACATAAGAGAGCTTAGTAAAATAAAAAGAAAAAATTAAAGAGTTAGATTACACCAAACTGTAATTACTAGTTCAAGATTACACAGGACTGTAATTAACAGTTCAGTGTTACTATCAAAAGGCAACAGAGGACACATTTACAGTATGTACAAACACCTTTGCTAGCAAGGTTTTAATATCCTCTGTTTTTTCGCTTCTCTTAGTAGTTTAAATGGCTTAGATAAACTAGATGCCAATAAGGAAATCTGGCCAGATTAATGTTATCTACTGTGCCCCAGTTCAAGACGTGTCTTAAGCTTCTGTTTAAATTCTCTTCTCTCTAAAAATAAATTTCTTAAACATATGCTTGACAGTAGCATGTGCTGAGACCACATTTCTTACCCCAGCACACACATGAATATTTTCCTGACTTGGAGACAGAAGAATATAATCCTCATTTGAAACCCCTCTAGTCAAGAAAAATAAGAGTTTAGAGACACCTTGCCAACGGGAATGTTATAATGTAAACCACACTTCTCTCCAAAACAGATCCAATAAAAGGAAAACAATTCTTATTCGCATGTGGTCGAGCCCTATGGGGAGATTACAATGAGGATTCAGGGCTGATCTGGTGTTTACAAGATTGTGAATTTCCTGCCTTTTATGGAACTTCTAATTAATTGTGTTTAAAAAAGATGGCAAGGGATACCAGTCTTACCAGAGGGACACTGTGCTTATAAAAGCTGGACGATAAATTTGAAGTGAGAGAGGAGCTCATCAAAGCAAAGATAGCTGGAGGCCAACTACAGGCTTATCCAATGTAGTAGACTGTGCAAAACCCAAATTCAAACAAATATTCTGGAGGGAATGCTGACCCTGAGAGATAGGCTGTTTCTCCTCTGGTCCTGTCTTGTATAAAAGAGAAGACTCTGAGGAGACTTGATTGTGGCCTTTCAGTACCTAAAGGGGGCTTATAAGAAAGATGGGGATAAACTTTTTAACAGGGCCTGTAGCAATAGGACAAGGGGTAATGGTTTTAAACCAAAAGAGGAGAGGTTTAGACTAGATATAAGGAAGAAATATTTTGCGCTTAGGGTGGTGAAACACTGGCACAGGTTGCCCAGGGAGGTGGGAGATGTCCCTGTCCCTGGAACCATTCAAGGTCAGGTTGGATGGGGCTCTGGGCAACCCGATCTAGTGGAAGATGTCCCTGCTCACTGCAGGGGGGTTGGACTAGGTGACCTCCATGGTCCCTTCCAACTCAAACCATTCTATGATTCTTCCCATCAAGGCGATACACATTCCCAACCCCTTTGGGCTTTCCATACTGCTGACCAATGCACTCCACCATATTGCCTGAGAGAAGCAGCAGGGCACGTGAATGTATTCAGCAAAGTCATTCAGACAGATAAAAGCAGTGCTCAGGACGGAGAAGGAGCATCCCTGCTGCTGGAGGACTCACCTGTGAAGACTGACAGGACCCAAATCTGCCTTCATGAAGACTCAAATCTGTCTCCGTCTCTTCTGTTTCTCTTTGCAGTTTCAGGGTGAGTGGCCCGGACAGCACAGGATGAAGCAGAGGGAAAACCATGTACTGTATACATGGATCTCCTTTATTAGTAAGGTCCAGCTCTTGCATGGGATCGGGTCATGGAAGAGGAATACCTGAGGGAGACAGATACTGTGAGACTGGGCAGCGGGAAGCTTTCTGTGTGGCTACAGTGCTGCCTTCATTGATTAATTGCCTTGGCTCGCATGGCACAAACCAATAATCCTAAACTGTGAGGGGTAATGGATTTAAACTGGAAGAGGGCAGATCTAGACTAGATATTAGGAAGAAATTCTTTCCTGTGAGGGTGGTGAGGCAGTGGCCCAGGTTGTCCCCATCCCTGGAGGGGTTCAAGGTCAGGCTGGATGAGGCTTTGAGCAACCTGGGCTAGTGGGAGGTGTCCCTGCCCATGGCAGGGGGGTTGGAACTGGATGATCTCTAAGGTCCTTTCCAACCCAAACCATTCTGTGATTCTATGATTTCCAGATTTACCATTCATGCACCCCAAGGCCTATGCTAACTGGAAGTTTACCCAAGACCAGTTTGTTGAGGTCCCTTTCTCAGCACCATGGAAGTTTCCCAGAGGAAGACTCCTGGGTGAGAGGCAGACCCTCCCTTGTGCTTCCTTCTGGGGTCTAACAAGTTTCTCTGGGAAGACACCCTCCCACCCACCACTTTTGTCCTTCACCCCTTGCTGCTGCAGCTGACAGATGCTTTTATTTGACGTTGTCATCTTTAACATTATCATAATCTTGTATGTTATGTTGATGTTTTAAGAGCATGCTGGTGGGTTTCCCTTTTAACCTGATAGATGTAGCAGGCACCCAATACATTAATTCCCCTACCCAGAGGAAATAAATGAGAAAAACCATCAGTGGCTTCAGTAACATCGGACACTTCACATACTTGGCGTGGTGTGCGTGAGAGCAGAGGGAGCACACGGCTTTCCATGCCCAAGGAAGCCACGTGCCCTGCACTGGTCTGGGAAGCATTTCTCTGTTTGGGAATCCTGCAGTGATGGGGACCAGAGGGGTTTTGGTACTCATACCTGCTCTCTTGATACGCAAGTTTTAGTTTTTGTTCTTTCCGTTTTACCCTGCAGTGTTCCCTGAAAGACTTCATGCTGTAAGAGAGCTAAGATAGATCACTGGTCCTACTGGTATCTCTGCTCATTGAACTTGAGCTGTCATCTCTGGTTTGCAATTAAGGTGCTGTAGTGGGACCAACAGCAGGAGCTTCTGGCGTGCTGAACTACTGAAGCTTGTGTCAGCTTGGGGAATTCAAAGGCAAAGTCATACAAAAAAGCAACTGGAAGGAAAAATACCCATGGAAGTCTGTTTCAACAGCCATATATTACAAGGACGATGTACAGTTGAAAGAAAAAACGACGAAGTATTTTTAACTTACTGTTTGCTACCTACAGAAGATAAATTGTTAACTCAAAAGAATTGAAATACGCTAACATCACCGCTTTGCTATGCAGTTTTTACTTTTCTCTATCCCTCCTGGTATTTAATGGTGGAAAGGAGGAGCTAATTGTGACTTGCCTGCAGATAGGGTGTCTATCAATATTTTTACACAACTGACCAGGATGTCCATACTGGGGGCAGGGGAAGCACTCGTTGTCCATTATAAGGGCTGAGCTGTATTCCCTGTGCGAAAAATAATAGATCCATGGATCCAGAAGAGTTTCACTCACATCAGGAACTTAAAAGAGGCAAACATATTGCCACCCTTATGAATATACTTTTTTCAAACCAACCACATTTACCCTTACTGTGTCCTTTAATGTTTGAGACTCTGCATGGTGGCTTTAAATGACTTTTAAAATGTAATTTTCACATTCTTGTTTGTTTTGACTGATTTCTTAATGCAATATAAAGCACTTGCCAGAAACAATCCTTCTCTATCAGACAAAGGCACCAAAGTAAACATTCCTTGATTTGTGCTTGGCAGCAGCTGAAGAAAACCCTTGTCAGTAGGAAATTTCTTTTACTGCTGAAACAATTGGTTATTAAATAAATCTTAGGTGATTTTTCAGGGGCATGCAACTCCTACAGTGTATTTTTTTCTAGTAAATTTTTCCACTTGTGCTTTTACCTTCACCTTGGCTTTTTCTTTTGCCATAAAGAATGTGGAATTTTTCAATAATTCAGAGACAAGATCATGGTGGGAATACTGGGCAGCCCTGCATCTACCCTCAATATGTACATCCTGAAAAAGAGATTGGTTAGTGCAAACATTGGATCCAGATCTGAACCAGGATATTACTCTGCTCAGTACCCATGCTGGTTTCCATTTGGTTAATCATCCTTTGAGGATCTTGGGTGTAAATATCCAGCTTTGCTACCTTTCAGTAGTTTCCCACATTTGTCTTGTTTATGAGACTATATTTTTTTTTTTCATATGAGGTATTACCAAAAACTGTACTGATATCCCAGATGTAGGACATCACAGAATCACAGAATGTTAGGGATTGGAAGGGACCTCGAAAGATCATCCAGTCCAATCCCCCTGCCGGAGCAGGAACACCTAGATCAGATCCCACAGGAACGCATCCAGGCGGGCTTTGAATGTCTCCAGAGAAGGAGTCTCCACCACCTCTCTGGGCAGCCTGTTCCAGTGCTCTGTCA
>VZTO01024512.1:6013-27219 GCA_013400615.1 Syrrhaptes paradoxus | reverse complement strand
GCTCACTTTTCTTTGCCCCATTTTACCCATCACTGGTATTAATTTGATGAGCCATTTACTCACAGCCAACCTTTCCTTAAGGAAGACTGATGCAAAAAGAATCTTTCCAGAAGACTTCCCAGTTCAAGATGGGTCTTGAGCCACAAGCAACATCCATGTTATGCCGTTTGCTGTATCCTGGTTTAGAAACCACCACTGACCACCATGAGAGGAGGTTTGATGTTGTGTAGTCTGGAGGCGAGCTCACAAGGAAGAGCAGTGCTTGTGGTAGAGGTTGCTGGGACAGCCAGCTGCAGGGATGGCACGGGATTCCGCATACCTTACTCTTCTTACTTTACAACATCCAGAAACCTGTGGACTCTAAATATGTCAAAATTGCAATTATTTTTTTCTCTAAGAGTAATCCTTCACATTTGAGGTTGACTTACCCCAACCCTACACATTCTTGAACAAATTCAAGATCAGTGCACAAATGTTTAGGCATTGCAAGCATTTGTGCCACGTGCTGCTGAAGATACGCCACCCCAACTTTTTTAACCAATTGTAATCCACACCATTATTGTTCAAATTGCAAGCATCTGTCATCACTCCACTGAGAAGAATCATCACCGAGGAAGCAAGTTATAAACAAGCAGCAAATTATTTTCAGGAAAGAAAAGCCAGGGCTGCTGATGCCAATCCTCACTTTGAAGCCAGCTCAGATTGCTCTGCAGGATTTCCCAGAGGTGTCTTGCACCAAATGGTCCATCTGAATCTCCTTGGTCAAGGAGACAGCCCTGATTTACATTTCAGAGAAGCAGGCGCAGCTGGCAGGTAACATCTTCCAAGAAGCATCTCTAAATGCCGTCATCATTCAAGGCCTGGGAGATGCAGCCTTCCTGGTCCTCGCTGTCTGGTTGCTGTAGGGATGGAGGTACAACCAGGTGATGCTGAGGTGTGTTTCCCTGCTCCTACGAGAGGCTGTCCCTGGCCAAAAGACCACTGCCTCTCACTAAATTAACCACTGAATAATTTGCCTTTTCAATAGTGTGTCAATGGCAAGAGGAACAGGTTCGCATCCCTCTGCAATGCGTAAGCAGCTCCTGATATTTTCTGTATTTGAGAAGGGGGAGAGATGGCTTTTAGCTCTGTATCAAGAACCCGTGTCTAATCTTTGTTTATTTTCCTTTTTGGAGGTTCTAGCAATGCTGGCTGAGTGATAAAAGCTCAGCACTTTGGATACCTAACCAAGCTGCCTCTTCTCCCAAAGTTTTTTTATGGTGCTTTTATCAGCACAGTTCAACAAAGAAACAACTCCTGAGAGAAGATCATGCACTCTCTTATGTGCTTGTGGACTACACTTGATTTCTTAAACCTATCCATCGGGCTGTATCAGGAAAAAAGAGGGGAAATATCTGAATTTCTGACATGGTAAAAATGCAACTGAAAATAAACTTCATGTTTCAATTTCCCATAGAAAAAAAATGCCTAAATTTTCATTTGAGCTTTTATTTCTACACTAGAAAGAGAGGAAGCTAGTATATCTACACCTTTTTCCAAGGATGGCTTATTCACAGCTAAGAGCGGGTTCAGCTCAGAACTCAAGGTTAAAGTATTTTCAAGCTTAGAGGCTCGTGAGATCTGGAAATAGAAAAGCTTACCAGTTCTGGGTCATCCCTCGGTTTAATAGTCAAAAGAAGCAAAGTGTTACAGGTGAGGTTTTGCAATTTAAAAAAATAAAGAAGCCAGTGCATGAGTTTTATATCTAACCATTACTATACCAAAGTCTCATCCATTCAAAATGCAAATTGCACCAGTGCCCACATACTGGCTGATGTGAATAAATCTTCTTGCTCTGCCCACTACTACGAGATTCCATATTGCAGCCCTGAGAGTTGTGCTTATTTATGGTCCAGCTGTGCCTGAAGCCAGCAGGATTCCACCGCACCCTTTCTCTTTGTAGTCCTGCCAAAGAAGGAATAAATCATGCCAGGGGAGCGCGCATTTGCCGGACAGCTGCATTTCCCTGTGCACACGTGTGTGCGGATCACACCCACGTCCCCTGTGCCACCTCTCTCATAACATTAGGGACAACCTGCAGCTTGCAGCCTTCAGAGGAGGCAAGCACTGATGGGCTCGGGTTTTAGAGAAGCCTATACCAAGGGTTTCCAGGCCAGAACATGCTTCTCTAAACTAGGAGTTAGACCCATGTTTTTAATAAGTCAGTGGACAAGGTCAGAAAATGCCAGACTCCAATGCAAAATACATGCTCCAAAGTACCTTCTGGCTGCTGCCTGGAATGCTCCTTCATACACACGGTCATGTTATCTTAAAAATATGTGGTTAAGTGATCATCTAGAAATCTCCCTAGCTTTTGTTTAAGTTTTTGCAATTTTCCTTTATACAAAAATACTTCACATTCTCATGCAGTAAACGGAAATATTTTGTCCTATTTGGTTAAAATACTGTGAAATGCTATCACATACCCACCTTCAGTCTGTTTTTTAAACTGATCCAATGAATAACGTGAATGAAATCTGAAAGACCTCCTAATCCAGGCATTAAGAAATATGCTTATCATGACAAATCTGTACTGAAAAATTCATTTTTTATTGAGTGAAACAATTGCTTTTCCATGAGTACTTCATTATTTCAGATAGGAATAGTTATACTTTTACCATTTGCTACCATGTCATAGTTTCCGTGTCTGTAAGATTATGTTGTATTTCATCATTCCACTCCTGAAATAAAAACAAACAAAAAGAAGTCCCCAGACTTCTGTATAATCCTGACTTTGCTTCATAAAACTAAAAAAGACAACGATTAGAAGGCAAAGTTACAGCAGTCAAACTCCTCATAAAACTCAAGTTATGCATTACATTTGGTAAACCTCAAGCTGACCTGGAATTAAAAAAACAGTGAAATTTAGGAGCCAAAGTATAAAGTAAAGCAATATACTCTTAAATCTTTTGTTTTTCAGTTTGTTGGGTCAAGAATGACACACTACAATGTGTCAATAAATCACTGGAGCTTGCACACGTATTTTTCACATTCTACCTGTCTTCATGCATTATTTCTACAGTCTTTTGTCTTGTCAAGCTACATCCAGCTGTTTGCCCTCTCCAACCAAGCCCTACTGTGTGATTAAGCCTCTTCTTTCTTTTTCTTTTTTTTTTAATTAGCTTTTTTTTTTCCCCACATTTTCAGAACCTTCTTGTGAAGTTTCCTTAACTACCTGCATGATTTATAGAGCCTCACTGACCTGGTTTTATTTAGCTGTTGGTGTTTCTTTACCAAAATAAACAAAAAAGTCATCAGAGATTTTTAGCTGACCCTGGAAGCATCACAAAATTCCGGAGTTATGGCCTCAGGATTTTATTCTTTGCTGAGAGAAAATGAGCCCTATCTAGTTTTAATGCAACAATAATGTTTGTTGGGTTTTGTTTTTTTTACAGTCACTCAGTTTTTCTAAGTAAAAGCAGGAACAAAGAGGGAATACTGATGTAAAGAGCATCAATGTGAAGAAGTCCTCCAGAGGCTGCAAGGATTCTTCCCTGGGGCCCAGGACAGCAAGCTGCTGAGCCCCCTGTTTACATCCCTGGGAGCTGAAAGGAGAGACCCCTAACTTTTACCCTAAGTGGCAATGTGAAGCATTATTATTATTACTACTACTACTTGCCAGCATCTCTTCTTCCTGGAATGAAGAAAGGAGAACATGAAAAAGGCCAAAAGCCTTGAGGAAATAAAATATTTAATTAAAAGACATAAAATCAAAGTATTCTTGCAATGAAAAGCTCTAGGCTGTAGGCTGGGATGGGTGCAGCAGGAGGGTGAGGTAGGCGCACTGCTACGGCAGAGAGAGAAGGCATCTTACAGCGCTTGCTGCTGAGTAGCCGCTCAGACCAGCAATGTCAGGCCACGTGCTTAACAGAGCTAAAATCTGTACAGTCTATGCTGAGGTTAAATTAAATATTCTCCTGGAATCTACTACCTTCTGCACACATGTGAACTGGACAATTTAAGCAGACAGATCAGAATGCGTAGGATAAATATGTCCCAGCAAGTTTTTCAATGCACCTGTTTTTTGCCCTCCGTATAATATATATAAACTAATATATAAATTATCACAAATTATTAACAAACGACACTAACTAGAACCTCTTTCTGAGCACCTCAAAGCAAGAAAGAAGGAGCAGCAGAAAAGATTCAGGAAAGCACAGTGGGTGGTGTTAAGAATGGGAAGGCTACTTCTGTGTAAGAAGAGATCAAACGGACTAGGATCTTCAGCTTGGAAAAGAGGTGTCCCAGGAGAAGTATGAGGGATAAAATCATGATGTTAATATTTCTAGAGACAGAAGGTCTAAGGGGTGTGAAGGAACCTGTGCAATCACACCTTGGAACAGCTTTCCTTAGCAGAAAAAGTAGGGGACATGTAACCATTATCTTAGGAGTTTTTAAGACAAAGCACACCTTTTCCACAAAGTGTATCATGAAATTCTGGAACTCGCTGCTGCGGGATTTTATGGATGCCAAGACTATAAACGGGCTAAAAACAACATTGAAAGGAATTCACAGAAATCCACAGGCAAGAATGAAACCCACAGATACAGGCAAAACCTCCATCTCAATAGGTCTCCAAACTGCAGATTGCCGTAATTGAGGAGGTATATTGGAAGCTCACTGTCCACATGGGCTGTTCATAATTTTTTTTACATGCATCTACCACTGTTAGACCATTCTTGAACCAGCAGACGGTCCACCTGACTGTTTTTTTTTAAGTAAGTATCTTTTAAATGCAAAACCATAGGAAGCCCATCTGTCCAGATAGGGTTTTCTTAGTACACTACTCCTTCTTGCCATTTGAGAGAGGCAGAGGATTGTCTTAATAGGTTGTAATTAAATCAGCAATGCACCGTTTCTGTTGTCAAGACATGAGTCACTTTTTCACGCACAGATCTGATTCTAGCGACAGTTGCAAAAGCATCTTTTCAAACTCTTCTCCTTAACGCTGGATTAGCTTTTTCTTCTGAGCTAAGCTGTCAGCAAAAAAAAACTGCTCTGCAGTGAGTGGCAATCAATCCAGCCTTGTCTCTCAACAAGTTAAGAGTCTTGACATAGCGTGGCTCTCACATAAAGGTTTCCTTATGAAAAGGACATTTAGATGCTTTATAAAAAGCATACTTTTATTAAAATCATCCACTTTTAGAAAGAAAAGCTCTACCTAAAGAAATAGGCTGTTTGCCTCAGCACCTCTTGAAATTTCAGTAATATTGCTGCGCATGCCCTTGGGAAGATGTATTTCTTCAGTTCCACTTGACATTTTTCACTCCCTAATGTAGAAATAAGTGTCAGTCAGGGCTTGCCAGGAAATATGTCTACTGGTACATGGCATACCATCTCAGCGAAGTGTTAGCTGTTCAGCAACTGGTTGCTTATCTCTTGCGTTACTTGAACAACAAGGATTCTGAATTATTCAGCTACAGTATGAAAGGGATAAATATGATACATTTCCCAGATTTCATAAGAGTTAAAATAGTGAATGCAGAATAAAGGGATGACATTATGCAAAAGAAAGAAAAAAAATGGGATCAATAGGAAGAAAATATTTCCTAACAAAGATGCCTATTAAACAGCTGAAAAGTCCCCTGTGGGAGGAGGTGGAAGCTTCATCACTTGAGATATTTAAAACAAGACTAGACAAAGCATTAATCTCTACAGGGGCAGAGGAAACAGATAGAACAACTTATTAGGCTTTTTTCGACCCATCTCTGATTTCTATGATTTAATACATTTTTTAAAAATGAAAACCACATTTGTATAACAGGAGAGGCAGAAATACAATAAAAGGATTTTTAGTTTTGCCCAACACAATGAAACTTGATTTAAAATGGAATTTATGCTGGCAACAGACTGCGAGATGACTTCTTTTTGTTTAAGGTCTAGCACTGAAAGCTTTGCTACTGCCACACATGTCTCTAAAAGCATGATTTATCATCCCCAGACCGGGGATTTATTCTCTGTGCCAGAACTCTTTATAAACCATGACAGTTCAACTTTTGACAAGGAGAGCAGATGCAAAAGGCGGACTGGTGCTTTACCAAAAAGCAGTGGAGTACAGGGTTTGTGCCTAAGGTCTGGCAGTCTCATAAACTCCCTGAGGAATCTCCACCACTAAATGTTTTCTGATGTCACTCAAAGGATAACATCTAATCCTTTAGAATGAAAGTAAAAGTAGACTCAGAACAGTCTCTTTCTATCCCTTTGAATATCCCAAAACGATTTTGAGATTCTCACTTCTTCTTCCCCACTATTTTTTTTTTTCTCCTTGAATGCACTGCTCCATTTAAAATAAACTGCACTGTCTTGCTTTTGTAGAAATATTAAGAAATCCAGAAAAAAAAAATCCCAAACAAAGACAGCTGAGAAACCTTAGGATAGTTAAAATGAGCCTGTTTAAGAGTGGAATACCGTGCACCTTTCACTACACCCATGACCCATGCAGGAAGATGAAGTTGTGATGTACAACTGCTTTCCAAGAAATCAAGATGGACAACTGAAATGAACTGTCACAGAGGTAACACGGGGGAGTGTGGTGAGCTGTGGTGGTCCTCAGGCTTGGGACAGCCTCTCAGCAGTTTTAAACCAGCCAAGACAAGGCAGGATGTAGCCACATGTTTTCCTTGCTTTGACATCAAATTATTTTACCAGCCTGCTGCCGTTTCCCCTCTGCACCCTGTTCGTTCTTACATCCTGGCTGCAATTTGCCATCTTTTCAGTATTAATCTTGTTGTGCTGGACTGAGCTGCAAACTCAGTGTAGTAGAAAAGGTTATTTTACCCACAGTTCCATATAGCCTTGTCCCAGCACAGGGGGAAGAAAAGCAATGGGGAGAAGAGAGTTGAATCTAACCTTAGAAATGCCTAGAATTAGGAGAAACAATGGTTCTGTACCCTAATAATGAGGAACTCCCTCAAATGCAACATCACCCACCTTCCCGTGAGCCTTCTCAGTTCTCCTTCCCCTGGTTGAAGTGATGTGTAGCCATTTTTAACTCTACTGGGAAAAAAAAAAAAAAAGCTGTTTTCCTCTACTGTACTTGTCTATTTGGCTGTGTGCTGCTGGGCTCATCTGTACCTTCAGGTAATAAAGCCCATCGGGAAGAGTGACTATTCTTGGATGCATCATAAAATGCTGGCAACCCTGAAGTTTGCCAATAGTGCTATCAGGACAAGAGTTTGCCTGTTTAAGTGTTTTATATTGGCATATACAGTTTTGCAGGCATATATTCAGCGTAGTAGGACAAAGCTCACAATGCAGCTAAACCAAAGACATCAGCCCTTATTTTGATCAATCCTTTTAAAAGATCGTAGCTTTAAATAATTAACGTCATGGAGGGAATATGCCCAAATCTAAGCATCTCTTTAAATTGTGAGGTTCAATACTTTGCCATTTGGAATGTAAGAATATTCAACTGTAGTAGCAGTAGCAAATGACTTAATTACCAAGCGAATTTTAAAAAACAGAAGGGTCAGTCTGAAAAACATTAAACTCTGCAGCTCTACCCCAAACTCCTTATTTAAAACACAGCCCCTTCGTCCTAGCCACAGACCCCTCTCTGCTTTGAACAGCTTCCCAGCCACAGCCCACCTCCAGCTGAGGCCCCACGTCCCGTTTATGAACCCAGAGGCCCTGCTTTCCATGTAACCCGCTCTCTTTAGCCTCTGGGCTCAGGCCATCTTTGCAGAAGAGCTCCATCCCTCATGGGGTCCTGCTCAGAGGATGGTCCAGCTCAGCACATCCTTCCTATGCTGTGCCCAGCAACTGCTACTGCATCATCCTGCCCCAGCCCTCCAAGGATGCCACTATATCATACTGGTGAGGATACAGTCCATATCCATAGGATAAACAAGAATTAAAAAAAAAAAAATCTAATTTGGGCTAAAATAATCCTGTAGTAATGAATCTATAACACTTTGTACCTGGTTGAGTCAGATGTTCAGGCAAAGCAGGAATAAAATCCTCCTGAAAGGGAAGTGCCTTTGGCGTGCAGGCAGGATTTTACAACCACAGGAGCCATTACTCTCCAAGGAGAGAAGAAAGTCACAGGGAAGGCATCACAGGCAGGCAGGTATGCAGGAATTGATTCCAGCCCCATTTACACTGACTTTAGCAATGTTATTCCACTGCAGAGGACACGCTAGTGTTCAGTTCTAACTCTTAAGGATGGTGGAGAATAAAAATAATAAAATAATAACATCTGAAGTTCTTGTAGCCTCAGTTACACAGCAAATACCTTCTCCACAAATAATTGAGATTTAGACCTTCTAGCAATTCTCAACGGCTGTATTATAAGTCATGCAGGAATTTTATGAGACCAAAGCTGTAATAATGTGCTCTGGCTGAGAGGCAGAATAGCTATACAATCAATATGTTCTTGCACACTCGCATTTTTGAGTGGATTAGTATTGCAACACAGTGTAAAATAACAGCATAAATTTAACGGGGTGGCAGTCTTAAAAGTAGCCAAGTATAATAACAGGTGTATTTATTTGTGCTCTGATGTGTAACTGATAGCACTCTAATCCTGCTGAGATTAGGCTCTGTTTTAAAACAGAGTACAAAATAAACTGAAAATCAAAAGGAAAAGACAACAGGTAGCAGCTCAGATGTGTTGTGCAGAGGTAAAAAACATATGTCACGTATTTGCAAAACCTACATCCTCTATTAGCCAGCCCTTTATTAGAGACACTATATTCAGACAGATTGAACAAACCCTAAAACATCTAAATCGCTAACACTACAAATACATCTTTTTCCCAAAGTTATAAAGTACTATAAAACCACAGAAGTTTCTATTTTTCTTGCTTTTTTGACAGGATTGTTGTTGGATAGTTAAAATTTATGAGTTCACAAATGAGTCAAACCTTGTGGCACACCAGGATTGGAGATGATGCCTCTTCTAACTATAAGCACTTTACCACAAACATGAAAAACAATTACTTAGGAATAGTCATTTCTATGAATTCTGAAAATATTTTAGCTATAATTGTTACCAAGTCATTACAGAAAAGTCTGAAACATTTCCTTTAATCATTCAGTACATAGCTCCACAACTCCATGCACCTGAAAACTAATTTTCTAGAAGTTCTCTTCTTACATATGTGTCTATATGTACATACACACACATATATATGCACTATTAGAAAATGAGGTTCAAGAAAAGCAGGACCTTTACATTTCCACATCTTCCCCTGTGTTTCCAATAGGAATTAAACTGTAGATACTGTCTGTGCCATCTACAAACATTGGACCAGCTTGACTTTGAATCCTCTTGATAGACACAACAACCATTTACACTCTTCCCATCAGCATTTTTCATTCTTAGCAAAGTCATTTTGCTCTAAGAATATACATTTTTAGGCCATACATTCAGTCTTCATGCAACAAACCCCTCTCCCTCTTACGCTGCCTTGAAATTACTAAATCTTGTGCCTAACCCAAAACCCATGCTTGCACTGCCCAACTCCTCCTTCTTGGTTTTTACCCTGCTGCGCCCAGGAAAACGAGTTTGCAGCTGTGATGTTGACTAGATCTAGTAATACACATAAACATTAAGTATTTCTTATTTTTGTGCTCTTCCAGTAGTTCAAAAAGTAGCCTAAACCATGCAACATACAAGCAAGCCTTAGAGAGCCTGATTCTGTTTGTGGAATAGTGATCACCAGTAATTCTTCTGAACCAAACTAATCAAGACATGCTACTTGCCACATCTAGAGTACCATCAACTCACAATGGCAACAGAGGGAGTTCATGGTATTATTATACATTTTTAAGGACTACGTGTTAAACAGAAACCTTCCCAAAGTCATAGTACCTCCTTACAATGTTCATTCTGTGAACTCAGAAAGCAAAAAGAAAANTTTTTTCTAATATCTAGCCTAAACCTCCCCTGGTGCAACTTGAGGCCATTTCCTCTTGTCCCATCACTTGTTACTTTAAAGAAGAGGCCAGCACCCACCTCACTAAAACCTCCTTTTAAGATTTTTTCTGAAATTTGTATTAGTGACTGAAGGTCCATTTCCTAATGGTTGAGAATAAAAGTCTGTTTTGACAGCTAAAGACACATAAGCCAAATCCTCCATTGTAGCTACCACAGAATAGGTGTGCTCGAAGTTGGTCAGGCAATTCGTTACGAGGACTAATGGGTTGGAAAAGTGGTGTGGTGGTGGAAACGTTGGGAGGGAGGGTAAGCACAACAGAACATAGCTAGAGATGTCTGCAGAGCTCTGAAACCTTGAAGGGAAGCCTAAGGTGTATGCACACTGGAATAAGTGCACCTAGAGAAGAGCAAATGTGTGGCTGGGTCCCTTAGCAGGTGTATCTTAGAGGGAGATGCAACCAAATGATGAGTAAAGTGGGCTTCTGTTTGTCAGAAGTGTTTTGAAGACGTGTTTTTAGCATGGGGGAAAAAAAAAAAGTATTCCTCATATCACATAATGCAAAAAACCTATGACCATTGGCTTCTCACAAATATTTTTGCTATAAGAAGAACTGGAAAAAGCAATGGTAGCTTGTCTTCTTCTTCTAATGTTAACTGACAAAATGATTACACTTGCTATCAGATATAACAGATGTTCCAAAGCATGAGATACTTTGGATGAAGAGATGCTGTACTTTTTGACCTGGAAGGTGCCTGTTATACTAATTTATTCTAGGGTGGATCCTGCAGCATTGACTGACATGATCAAGCCAACAGAAAGTAAAGGGTTACTTATTTGAATAGTGGCAGCAGCAGCAGGCACCAAGTTTGGCAATTTTGCTTTATCCCTTTCTACAACTCGGCCTTTTAAAATCAGCATGTAAATTTTTTATCTCAAAAAAAAGGAAGGGGGGAAGAAATAAATTGAGTAGAAAAAAAGGACCCTATAACTAGGGCCGCTGCTTCCATTTAGCGGGATGGACAACAATAAGAATAAATAAGAGTACAAAGACAGGATAAATCAGCTATGCTACACATGTGGCAATACCTCTTATTTTACTGTATTTGTTATCAAGATGACATGCAGTCTAGTACTTCATGGCAAACACACTGGCAAAAGCCATAGACCATGAGAATAACAAGGCTCGAAGGAACAAGGCTTACAAAGACAACCCCAAGGGTGACTTTCTTAGATACCAGTAAATAAATCCCTAAAGGCAACGAACTAAAGTACAGCAACCCTAGCAACCACACTAGCACCCGAATTGAGGTCTGGAAGAGCAAAGATGTGCAGTTCCACACTGTCCAGTTGTGGGACACAGTCGCAACAGAGTCAAAACTCGTAGGCCTGTAAAATTCCACTACAGGGGTTGAGTTCAGAGTCTGCGGACTTTCTCTTTGTACTTCCATGATTGTTATAACCAGGCAATTAGAAGAGGTGTGAGAAGGACTAACCAGAGATGCCAGCCTCTTGGGAGTCAGCAGCAGTTCTGTTGGGTTGCCTGGTAGGCACTTCTTTCCCTTTCCCCCACAAGCTAAATTCAGAAGGATGTTGTTGTCATCAGGAAGACTACTAACCTCATCGTCTGGCAGGCATGTTTCAAACCTGCAAAACGGGCACACAATGACTCCTTGTGGGGAATCACCAAAGTCTATGATCTTGCAAAGGCATTTGGCACATACTCGGTGACAGCACTCCAGCACTTTGGGTTTTCTCTGGTGCAGGTTGTAGCGGTTGTAACAAATCTTGCACTCAAGCTCATCTGAGCTCTGGGTCTCCACAGACTCCTCTGGTAGTTGACTGGTCATTTCTTCTGATGGTTTTTAGACTTGCAGAAAGAGGAGTCAAGGGATGAAGAGGACACTCAGGCTTATTTTAGTACTTTTTCCTGATGATCATATCACCCATCTCAAACAGGAAGAGAGGAAATCACACAGAAAAGCATCAGTAGGTGTCATCCATTTTCATCTTCGGCTAGGGATTGTGTATTGCATGTCTTTCACTCTGAGACAGGCATTCATCTGAAAAAGACAATGTGGAATTTCTGTGGAAGAAAAGAAAAAGCTGAAGCAGGTGAAATATGCAAGTTACACTTTTTACAAGCTTAGCTTCCTTTGCTAAAAATATCCCTAAGGCAGTTTTTTTCTGTGGCATATGGGGTCTATATAGCCGTCATGCTGATCGGTGCACGCATTTGTTTTGGATTTGTAACTTTGACTGGCTCAGCCCATGAAGTTCTCTGCAGAAGCTGCTATCTAATCACTGATCTGTAACCATTTGTTTAAACCTTGGTTTCCTAAGGAAATGAGATCTGACCCCTGGAGCTTTTCATGTTTTCTTGGTAACTTGTGAACCTGCTGTCCAATTTCAATCAGATTGGCAGAGGGGCAGCAGCACTGAAGATAACTAAGTTTCTAAAAAAGTATTGAACACTGACAGTTGGGTAGAGGAGAGGGAAAGGTATTTATAATCATTAGTATTTATCCTGGAGGCAATGGTCAGCCAGCCCACACCCAGCCTCTGCTCTGGACAGGCAGTGTGCTGCCTGTTGCCCAGACAGAGAGGAGAGCAACACAGAAGGAAGCTGGTGATGCTCTGGGGAAATAAAGAGGTTTTTTTGGGGGTGGAGGAGATATAGAAGAGGGCTGGGGTTATTGTAAAGAGGTATGTGGTGACATATGCTAAATTTGGAAAAGATTGGGCTTTATTAATTTTGCTGCTTGTGGAACAGCTCCTTTCTCCATCCCTTCACCTCTCTGCTGAACACAGACAGCGAAAATGAGGGTTCTTCAGCTTGCAACAAAAGCCTCCTTTAATGTGTGGATTCTAGGGTGAAGGCTAATGTGTCTCTGAAGAGCATTTCCCAGATGCCCTGGCTTTCAAGTGTTTCATCACCGTGACAGCTGTTTCACACCTCAGCTAAGGAGAGGCGGGGGGGCATGTTCATGCTGCCGCACTCCCATTCTGGGCAGCGTTTTTGCCACCAGACCCATCAGGCTCCTTTAAAAACACGTTTTGTCATATTTCACAACCATGCATTTTCATGGCTTCAGGAAACAGTCCATGTATTACAAAGAAAACATTAAACAGGATGATGTACTCTGGGGAGCTGCAATTGCCAGCATTCACAAAATAGCCTCTATCTGCCAGAGGATATAAACTTCTCCCAAATTGAGGCAGCCAGTGATTCCTTATTCGTTTCTACTCTTTTTATTTCATTCCAACTATCATCTTCTAGATGACTTTTAGGCATATAGAAATGTCATGAGATGCTAACTTTCCGAAGGATGAAGAAACCACAAAATGGACCTAAAAAGTGAAATGCCAGCCTACAGGAAGGCAAAGCACCGCTGAAAAGCTAAGAAGCCAAACAAAACGAGCGATGGTTTTGAACTTTTACATTTTGAGTATCATTCATCTTCTGTACCTAGGGTGAATTGGGGTTACCAACATGTTCATGCTTCACAGCTAAGGCTGGCAAACATTGTCCTGTGACATAAAACTAGATTTCTGATTAACAAAAAATCTTTCAGAAAATGTGCTTGCTTCTCATGGAAAATTGTGACCTTTCCTGAAAATTCCCAACTAGAACAGATTTGTATTTTAGTGTTTATATTTCTAATGAATATTTCCAGGTTTTCACAAAAAAACAGCCCACTTTCCAAACAGTTCTGTTCAGACATGGATCAATTCTGGCTGAATCAGTTTTCAAACTGGAAACATTTTCCTGATTCTATCCCCTTTAAACGGCCAAATTTAGCATTATCACAAGGAATAAGAAGTCCCTGGGACTAGCAATGTCCTAGTTGCTAAATTGGGACCACTAGCTTCCTTTCCAGAACACAATGATCCTTCTAATGTAGTTTCTGTCATAAACTATTCTACAGATTATTTTCAAACTTTATTTTTTAATGTACTGCACAAGAAAGAGCTACTTTCATTATCTTTCTCTCTTTATGAAGTCTCTTCAAAACATATCCATCAGTAATAAAACATCATTGATTGTTTTTTCTTTGACTAAGTTTAGATGTTAAATTTCTCCTTATGTGTTCTAGTGTGATTACTGCTTACTATAGTCTTCATATATACATCTTTTCCTTTGAAAATTAAAATTTAATCACTAATCCCTATTAATGCTATTCATACATTTTTTACCTTCTCCGCTCTATGGTGGTTTTAGATGCTTCCTCTTTTTTGCTTTCTTCATTTCTTAGGGAATTTTCTATTTTTGCTTCTCAATACCCACTTTCCTGCTCCTTTTTTCTCTGCTGAGAACTGCCACCTTTTTGAGCTTAATGCTGCCCTGCTATCACAGGGGGATCACATATACTAAGTTCTCTGATCAGAGACCTATTAAAATATAAGAAAACTGAGGATTTAAAATACATTTGACTTCAAATTAGCCCTATTTCTTGAGAAAATGTGACATTTCTTGAGAAATATGGCCAACTACTCCTTCAAGCAACTTGTATTTTACGTCAAAGATTTTCTAGCTCATCTTTTTCATGTCTCCCAGGTGGGTATTTACTGGAAGCCCACAGAATAAGGAATTAAAGCAGGGAACAGATTAACTGTTGTCCCTCTGAATCCTGGTCCCCCACAAAAAAGGTGGCATTTCACATACTTCTGCTTGCTGTGTGTTGAGCACAAGAGAAGCTGCAATACTGTGCAGAAAAAGGCATTGGATCTGTGTTCATGTTTTGGCCTCCTCTTTGAGCCACTTTTTTTATGATGCCATGGGAAAGTATGTACCTATTATATGCTCTAATACTCCATTAATGTTTTGGCTTTTTAAATTATTGGGCGGCAATCTGCATGTTCTTTCTAACCTTGACATCCAGAGGGCAGTTAAGTAAAATCTCCTGAGTGCAAACCCTATGATGGGTCTAACCTCTTTCACTTCAAGTGCAAAATTACTATTGACTTGAGGTCAGTGAGGCCCTCCAATGTCTATTTTTAAAGCACTGTGTTTATTTTTATTAATTCTAATATTTGTCATGACTCTAATCTACTCCTTATGTCCAGTTTTCCATTTGACCTTATTGATTTTCAGATTGAGGTGCCTCAACTGCTTGTTTGGTACCAATACACAAAAGTTGCAACCAGAGAAATTTCAATTAGGTATTAGGGAAAAAATAAATTCACAAGGTGTTCAAACACTGTAACAGGTGCCAGGAGAGGTGGAAATGAAATTTCTGACCTTAAAGATATCGAAAACTTAACTGGATATAAACCTGGTCAGGCCACTCTGCCTTGGAATTGGGCCCTGCTTTGAGCAAAGGGATCTGGACCCTTGCTGGAAATTCTTTCCAATACAAATCATTCATGATGCTATGTTTCGGTATCCTGAACTCACTTTATATGGTCTGTCTGAGAAGCTTTGTTGCTTACTGAATAAGGAATCAGGTTGCAGTTGCTTATGTAGCTAAACATCTCTCCTAGATAATAATTCTTTCATTTATGAGTTCCTTTTTACAAGAAAGCCTGGACACCTTCCGCTACTGTCTTCTCTAGTATGTGTCTGATGGGATCAACACAATCCAGTTGCAGACTTTTCATTCCTGTGGCTGTTAAGTAGCACATTGTGGCTTTCCGAGCAAAATACAAACTACTAGATACATACAACGATAACACCATCCACTGCAGTTTACCCAAGAACAAGCACATCTGTTACACTATGACAAGCACTTGTCTTTGCTAAGAGTTCTGTCTAAGCACTGCAGGAGTGAATCCATCATTCCTGTTCACATCATGTTCCTGCTGCTGCTTGAGCTCTGACTCCCTCTCTTCCCCTTCCTGGTGCCACCTGTCCTGTACCTTGGAGATTCATCTATCTGACCAGAACAGCAGAAAAGCTGAAGACAGAGAGGCATCTTCTGGATGGCAGAAGACTGCCAGCAATCCCCACAGTGCTGCAGCTCACTGCTGGAGGGCACCCTCAGAAGCAGGGGGAATATCTGCCCTTAAGAGCATGAGGAAGCCACACCAAGAATCAGCCTGAATAAATAATAAGCTCTCGTATCTAATCCCCAGGCACGGCCAAACAGTGCGCAAAGGACTACACCAGCCTGGACGGACCACTGTCCACTAATCACCGCTGGGCTGCAGACCACAGATTGCAGGCTTTCATCCCAGGCATGCAAAGAAAGGTGGATGGGTTGTGCAACATGTTCTGGCCCTCTTCGCGCTCATCTGTCAAACACTGCGCAGAGCAAGTGTTCTTGTGAGAGGCCAGAAGCAATTAGTTGTAGATGAAACTCTCAATATCGGAGCTCAGTCATGCTGACAGGGCAAAGTAGCTGGGAAATTTGTGCTGCTTCTTCCTAATGAAAGATCATCCTTGCCCAGTTTATCACACCAACCTTTTATCATTCATCTTTCACACTTTTTTTTTTTAATGAAGGGAATTTGCCAACATTTCAAATATAACCTAAAACAAATACATGAGGTCAGGAATTAACTTCTGTAAGATATCATTCATGGAGCTACCCAACATGAAATATTTTCAGAGGTTTTCAAAGAGCTTCCTCTAAATGCAAACCAAGTGTATTTAGGGAATAAAAGAAGCAAAAAAAATCAGAGATAAATAAATATAGAGAAACTTACTTTCCAAGAAAAAGAACTCCTTGCAAAGGTTCACTTGCAGGGAACACAAGAAATGCCTATTCTTCTCCACACAGGCCAAAACTGGTGGAAAGGAGGGAAACAGAATTAGTAGAGCAGAAATACAGCTGGGAGACTTTTCAGTCTGTTTTCTCGGAGACGATGTAGTCCAACTTCTCTAGTTTGGATGGAAATACTCATATGTACAATTTGTGTTTAGAGAAATATTTTGGGTAAATCCCATTTACTGAAGTTATTTCTGTAAAGTAATCCAGAGTTATCGTTACAGATCTGCTGTTGATTTTAAGCCTCGTTCAATATTATGCGCTAAACACTCTGAAGTGCTATCTTTTCTAGCAAGCACATACTCACAAATGTTAGCAATTCACTGAAAAAAACCCTCAACAGAAAAGCAGCTAGAGAGATAAACTGTGCTTTGAAAGAAGAGTTTTGAGAACATCTTGAAATCCTCTCCTTCACAAATCTCACATAAGCTCTCTGATCACTTCTACCTTTCCAAACTAACTGTAGCCTCTTCTCCAGCAGAGACCAGAAAACAACCACCTCCCATGGACTACTGCAAGCACATCTGAGCAGCTTTGCTGCATTCTGACTCAGCAGGAAATGACCATCACACCAGATTTTTCCAGCTCGGGCTAAACACAATGTGGGGAAAAAAAAACAAAAAACAAAAAACAAACCCCAACAAACAAAAAAACCAACTCCAAAACGCTTTACTAATCTGACATTTGAATAGACTACGTTCAAAGCGCCAGCAGCTATCACATGGTCAACCTGTTTTGTGCCACATTTCTGCTAACACTGGATGGGTTTTAACAACAGGCATTTCCCTGTCAACTTTAATCAAAAGTGAGACTTTGCACAAGAGTTACAGAATGTGACTTACTGACCCATGCCAGGTTTATGGTCAGCTGTATAAACTGCTCTGAAAAATGCCTCAGTTCTTTTCATGTAGTTTTCAATGGGATAGTTATTTGACAAATAACTTCATTACCTACGCATGAAAGAGAAACCCTGCAACACATACAGCAAACATTTGTATATTATTGACTGCTTCACAAGGGACTAATACCAAATAGAAGTATTTTTATCTGAAGTTCTTGTTACAAGAGAGTCTTTGCCTGATCTCTCTCAGTCCTCTACAATAATATCACAAAAATACAAAATACAGAAAATCATAGCTTTTCATATTCAAAGAAGAGTCCACAGGTCTCTGATCATTTAGTATGAGAAGTCATGTAATATTAACATGCCATCTTATATTAAAAAAAAATCAACAGATAATGTTCTTTTTTTATTATCATTATTTCGCCCCCTGGTAAACAAGCATGGATATTTTCATTTAACGCAGGGTTCATTTTATTCAATATTATACCACTGGCTCTTGAGGTACTTTCTACATCCTTTGCATGTGCATATTCAATATCACCACTCTATTTCCTCTTAACAATATCATCTGCAATACTTTTTTTTTTGTTATTCCAATATTATATGTCAGGTGGAAAATGGTATAACAGCGAACTTCTTATTGAAACCTCACTATCCTCAATAACTTTTTTTCTAGCTAGAGGCTACTACAGTATTGATATGAATCTTAAAACTGACTATGATATAGGAAAAAAAATGTTTTTTTAGTTAGGCTTGTAGACAAGCAAAATCTCTTCCAATATTTCTTAAGAAGGATTTTTCCCTCATATGTAATTCATGAGCAATTTATATAGCAATATGCTGAATGACTACTTAATGCGACATACGGCTGCAGGTTGCTTTGCAGCTGTTTTAAGAATAAAACTAATAAAGGACAAAGGATCTGATCCCTTAATAGCTATCTTGATTTAAACAGACTATTAATTACACTAAATCAATAAGTAAAAAGAGATGGCTTGAACTTCGTATCTAAAATGGTAACATTCAATTTTGGAAATATGCTGGCTAAACAGAATTAGTTCCTTTTAAAATTATAATTTTAATTGTTTCACAACCTGCTTACTTGGGCTGGTCTAGCATCTTCAACTGTATAGTTTTCTCACTACCAATGGCTTTTCCTTTATGACTTTGAAACCAAGAAATTATCTACTCCAATAAGACTATTCTGTTCACAACAGAACTTACAACCTTACTATTATTTTAGGGAAAGGTTAGACATTCTCCCCTCTGGTAGTAGGGGTGGGTTTTGGTAGCTTTCTCAAATAAGATGGAGTTCTGTTTCTCTGCTTTAATGTTTGTGTCCTTTAGAAGCTCTTCTGAGAATTGAACAGACTGTAGGACATTGATTCTAGAATATGACTTGAAAAGATACAAAGTGATAAATAAATAAAAAGCTTCGCAGTATCTCTTAATATAGGCATAAATGTTTAATTAAATGACCTACAGATGTGTCTGGCATTTATCTTTAAATTAGCCATTATTAAAAGCCAGTATGATTTTGGATTAGGTTTCAGAATACATGAAGATAACACCATAGAAGTTTACCTCCTTGTTTTGCTTGATATTGTATGTTGGAACGTAAGTAACCAAAATAAGTCCAGAAATACAAGCAAATAATATTTTCTTTTTTAATAAAAAATACTGTTGTACTGGAAGACATTAAGTGACATACACAAAATGTAAGATTCCCTAAATATGACAGAATTCTTTTTTTTTTTTGGACATATTTTCTATGTTATATAATTTGGGAGGGACTAGGTGAGAAAAAAATACAGAAAATTAATCTTGATTACATAATTTAGTAAGAAATTCCTCTTCGCACATGGGAATCATTTCAATGCATTACAATAAATTGCAATTAACCTTCAAAATAAGATTTAAACAGAAAGCAAGTGTTGCATTAGCTTTGTCCTAATGGAACTGAAAATAATCCCAGAACAGAAATTAAACTGTGCTTCTTGCTTTTTCTGTTGTCATTAAAAGCAATCTGTCTAATAGTTAAGTATGTTTAACTGGGTTCGTTCTGTTTCAGACATTTTTAAGGATATGACTATGTATAAATATTTTACTATATTGTCTATTTTAATTCAATAGGTTAGTACAAACAAAATAAAAAAGGGAGGAAGATTATATAGGGCAGTACTGATACTGAAGTTTACATATTGTTTACATATATTTGGTAACAAGTTTTTCTGCTTTAACTGCTACTCAGACTTTGCGTATTTTCCCGTGTGGAAAGGAAAACAGTAAAAAACAACTGTAGTTACTTCAGTCACAGAGTGTTTAAAATCCATGTTCAAAATAATCCAAATCCAATACAGATGTCTTCTTATAAACAACTCTTCCAGACCTGGTCTTCCACCAGCATATCCTTTTTGAAAAACTGGCACCCAAAATCTAATCTGGTTGATGTTGCAGGTAGTCCCAATAGCTTGAAAAGGGAGGGGTCTGAGGAAACACTCCTTTAACCTAGATATGCTAAACTGTAATTTTAGTATTCAATTTAGTTTACTTAAAGCACACATCTAAAAATATTTACTGCTGGGGTCAAGGCTATTTTCAGTTTGGCAATATAGCAATAGCTGGCATATATTCCCTCCTTACTTGACATTATTATGTATGACTAGCTAAATTTGTTTTTAACTGCATTTTTTTTTTCAAGGACTTGTTCTTATTACCCTGCACCAAACAGCCTTATTTTCAGCTAACTTTCATAAGTATTATTCTTTGGCAATGAAAATTCCCTCAAATAATCAGAAAGAAAAAAACTTCTTGTTAGGTTTTTATACTAACTATAAGCAAATTAGATCTATGACCTCTCCGGTCTCAAGAAAATACAGAATAAAATGATCTGTTAGCAGTTAATTTATTTTTTTTTTTCATTTGAGTGTTTCTGCTGAAAATGAAGCAACATCATCATAACTCCACAAGAAGCATCAGAGCAACTCCACTTGTGTCTAGCAGTGCTGAACACAGCCGCACGGCTGCTGCACACAAATTACAAAACTAGAAAGAACAGTTACTGCGTGCACACCCATCGTTCTAGACGCAGGTATATAAAATAGAGTTGTACCTATTTAAAAAATAAATGAAAAGAGTTAATTTGTGTAAAATGTTACACACAACTTTTTATGCCATTAAGGAAATCAGGAATCCTCTTAAACAAGGGCAACTTTAAAGTATTAGTCTGGAGGGCTAAAGTATTGGCTGGGGGCCAAACCACACACACTTTGTAATTCCTGTGAATGATCTGGGACTGTCAGAGCTCCCTGAAGTGCTACCCCACTAGTCTGGAGTGTTCTGCTAGAGAGATTTGCTTTACTCAGATTAATATAAAGGACTTAAACTTCAGAGAGATTGATATGAATTGCTCTGCTTTTAACATGTAATTTAGCAGAAAAATGTGATTTTCTTTTTTTTTTTTTCTTTTTTACCCCTTGTGAACTGTCAGTGAAATTGTTTTAGTGCTACTGGATGGAGTATTTCAAGCAAAGAACAGAATACTCAGGGGCTGAGACTCTATATACAACAAGGATACAAAGACTGCACACTATAAGGAACCACCTAGGTACAATCGCTTTCCCCAGAGAAATCCCCTCCATTGGAAGTCTCGATGTCTCCTTGAGCGTTAGCTTTGAAGAGTTAGCCCTCACTGGACCTCAGACTTTGGGTCAAATTTTCCTCAAAAAAAAAAAA
>VZTO01024511.1:0-22692 GCA_013400615.1 Syrrhaptes paradoxus | reverse complement strand
CTTCCCTTGGCCCTCCTCTCTCTTGTCACCCCAGTCTCCTGTTTCTACTTCCCAAAGTCTGGAAATACTAGTGAATGTCTCTAGTGAGCGTGTGCAAGCGAGACCAAAAAAAAAAAAAGAAAAATTCACAGCCTTGCCAAAGACAAAGAAAAACAAGTGCTTTAAGAAAATTACATGTCCTCAATGCACATTCTTTCACTCAGGACTCTAGGGGGAAGTTCAAGCTCACACCCTCTCAAGCATAGCAGGCTGCATGAAAGAAGAAGGATCTATATAGCTGATTCCTAAATCTTCGATAAGATGGATCACACTTTACAAAATGCTTATTTTGCTCTATTGACTAGAAAAGGATCCAAAGTCTTTCCTGGCAATCCTGAAATCAGCCATGCTATATAGAAGATTTCCTATTCTTAGTTCAAAAGAGTGTGAAATGGGTGTTGACGGTCCACTGACACTTGCATCTGTTGTCCAAAATACAGAACAGGTCAACTCTGGTTTAGCAAATGAAGTTCTTACAGCATATATCTTGCCCAGTGGATTGCTATCGCACTTAGTGATTTAGGAGTTAACACTAAGAAAGACAGATTCAATACTCCAAACACCAGCGCAATCTTCCTGTAGGAATGGAAAAAGAGTGTCTGTCATTGAATATATAAAAATATTTTTACTAAGGCTGGGACATTATCAGTAGGTAGCTGAAATGCTTTTGAAATCCAAAACAAGGTGGATACCAACACCAGTAGGAAATTACACACTTCAGTGACTCAATTGTAACTCACTGCCCACTAGCTATCTATGTATTTCAAACTCACCAGTGCTCTATAAGCCTTAGACATTGGGAAGTGCCTGGTTGAAGTGGCTAAGATTTGTAAGTTGTGAGCAATGATATGGAAAGGCATTGTTCACTGATAGTGCTATGGCAGATAAAAAATCTTCCCTGTGCTTGCATTTAGGAAAGATTTTTTTTATGCTTTGTGATTTTCTGTAAAATAGACTATAATTTGTAAAAGTTGTTTCTTTCCATTTCCCCTCAACAGCTTGTCATCAGAAATATTCTTACCGTTGCTGTCTTATCTTAATCTTTAATTATAAAGATAACACCAACCTAAATCTGCTGTAATGAAAAATGGAAAGGAAGCATTTTTGGCATGAAGAAGGGAAGGGAGAGTTTTTTGTGCATTTTTAAATGGAGCACACTGTGGCATCCTGCAGCCTGCCTGTGTTACACAGGGCAGATGGCGCTTGTGTGTGTTCAGTGCGGAGCTGTAACAGCATCATTTGCCATGTAGAACAGATTTTTTAAAACCCTTTTAAAGTCTGTAACATACAGTCCCATACCGATGAGAAGTAGGTTTTACCTGTGAACTGAAATGTTGATTTTTGGCTTTTAACATGGTTTGTGGTTTAATAAAGAGGTCTGATTCAGTATTAATATATTCTGTGATACTGCTAAAAAATAGATTTGTTTCTCCATAGTCTGACAGCAGACAATGTCTAGACAAACTTTTATGTTCTTATTAGATTTCTCTCATATAATGACTGAAATTTATGTTTATACTGAATTAATTTTAAGCTAATTGTAGCATGTCGTAACTCAGCTGTATTTGCTTACTTGGTAACTTCTTGTAAGATATTGCCATAATTTTTTATTGCTTCCAATAAGACCTTTAATTTCCACTCTTTATGGTTTTGGATGACTAGCTGTTTTTGTCTGGGCCAAGAAGAGAAAGGTACCTGGCGGATACTGAGGAAGTTTTGGCATCTGAATAATTCTGAGGCCCTGCAGCAGGCCAGAGGAGACCTCAGGCGGGCTCAGGTATCTACCAGCGGTGCAGGACAACCAGGAGGAGACGGCACCCGCCAGACCAGCTCTTGCCTATGGACTCTTAACAGGATGGTAACTGGTGTGTTGCAGCTCATGGCTGGACACAGGAATAGCTGAGGTGAAGGACAAGGGCCCTGTCTGGCTTTAATTCACTGCGTGGAACTCTTGTCAGAAGCAAACGTGACTGGTTCATTGTTTGTGTCTGCACTTGCCTTCTTAGAGCTGCTGCTGTAAAACTGCAAGCAGCAAAGTGAGCCTCTTTGCTTGGATGGTGGAAGCCCACTTGGTTTTGAGACCCTGGATATCTTCTTTGTTTTGTTTTTTTTTTTTTTTGGTTGGTTGGGTTTTTTTGATACTGAGAGTTTTACTCTCAGGAGTCCACCTCTCCCCAGTGGTCTCCTTCCTCATTTTCCTTCTGTTCCTTGATATTGTCCATGAACAGAGGGATTTCCCAGATGTCCCATATTGTTGCATACCTACATCTTGGCTGTGACTGAACTCTTCGTGGCAGCCACAGCACACCCTGCTGCTCTTGGTCATGCCCTCAGGTCACTAACCACATCCCTGTGTAGTCAGTAGATCTCTATAGGGAGGTCTCCATTTGCACTGAAGCAGTACAGTAAGCAGAGTCTTAACCACGCAAGAAAAACTTGCATGAAAGATGCTTACCATAGAGTCTGAGTAGGTCCACTGCTCCTAGATGTAGTTGGGAATTCAGGAGCCACTATGTGAGAAAGATGATCTCTGAGAGGGCATTTGGCTAACTGACAGTGCCGTGTTTTTATTAGGTTTGATTAAATTAAACTCTTTGGTGCTGGGATGTTTGAGCCAGGTAATTGGAAACCAAGTGAAGAGATGGTCAACTGCAGTGAACACTGAAAGAAAGGAGTGTGTATGTAGCCCACAACTGTGTATGAGAAATGATGATAGCATTCAGGGAAGGAAGATGGCATGGAGTATCACAGAGTAGCTGAGGGAGGTTGAGTCAGGGAGCAGGGAGGACATTCAGTACTTGGTGTGGTGTGAACCGCATTGGACTAATTATCTCCCTTCAAAATGAGAGCTTCTTCTCTGTACTACAATACCAAACTCATAAATACCTTAGTATAACTTCATGCCCTGGTTCCATTACTGGCAGCTTTGCGAGAAGACTCCTTTCTCCCTTGAATCAGCTTCAAAATTTCTTGAATGATTTAGGGAAGCGGTCAGTGCTCCAATGGTTGTATGACCTTCTACACTCTGTGTGATGATTGTGCAATGGCATCTATTTTTAAATTGTATTTCTCACCTATTTTGCAGGAAAGCCACATTCTGCAGCTCTCTACTCCATTCAGAAACACTCTGGTGGTGTTAGCTGCTGGAATTCCTGTGTTACCTAAGTGATTCATATACAGTTTGTCAAGTTACTGGATTTGCCCAAAGGGGAAACATTTAAGAAGGCACTTTTAACAATGCAGTTTTACAACTGACCTAACTTAATATGACTTTCTGCTACCATTAGTGGGAGATCCTTGGCTAGAAGGGCTGGGGAGGCTGAAGCTGCCCCTTTTGATGGCAGACTGGTCCAAGACAGGGTGCAATTTCATCATTTCCCTAAGCTTAACTGCACAGATGAGAAGAGCAGACTCACCTTCTTTGCCTTCATTTATGCCATCATTCACGGTCCGAGCATGAGAGGATTTCTTTGACATTGTGCTCTACAGACATAAAAATAATGTACATATTTTTTTTCTGCTCTTTTATTTCCCCAGGACTTCAGGTAGAATTTCATTTTATTATAATCAGCATGCTAGATTTAATAGCTCAATAGTTTTCTGCCTTGGTCTGTGTCTCAAAGGTTCTTGTCTTATCAAAATTCTGCATGATGAAAGCGTTCCTTCTTTATCTGTGTACTATTTACCACACATGATGGAGTTCCTGTTTAATTAGGTGCACTAGTTAAGTCACTTAATATACTTCAACCATTCCTTTTTTTCCCTCTGAGAGCAGCTTTTAATTTATCTTGTGTGTGAAAAATTCTATGCTAGGTATTATGGTTACATGATGAGAACAGGCTATGTGATCATATGGACTTTGATATATTTTATGTGTCAAATACATTTAAGTCTCTTTTATCAATATTTTATCAATATTTTACACTTCAGAATTTAAAATACTGGAACTGTAGCTGAACAGCAAAATAGGGCAGCCAAAATTTTCTGTTTGCAAATGTCTATTTTTGGATTAACAGAGGCAAAAGTACTTAATGCTTGTGTACATTGCTTACAGAATAAGGGTTACGTGATTGCCTTTTTTTTGCTTTCTTATGAAAGTTATTTTTGTAAGTGTATTTTCTATATTGAATTTGAATACTGTTTATTTTTCTCCAAACTATTGATTTCCCACTGTTTTTCTGAAAGAATTACTATAGCCACAGCTAAAGTAGCAGAGGAGAGCAAAGTTATACATTAGCTATTACAAAAACTTGATTTGGATAGGATATTTTTTTATATTTTATGAGGCATGATTAAATTTCTTGTGGCTCATTTTCAATCTGAAGCTTTTTAA
Source organism: Syrrhaptes paradoxus (assembly GCA_013400615.1). Lineage (NCBI taxonomy): Eukaryota > Metazoa > Chordata > Aves > Pterocliformes > Pteroclidae > Syrrhaptes > Syrrhaptes paradoxus. The sequence goes on along the minus strand of VZTO01024511.1, from coordinate 18,320 downwards.
CCAGAGTGATGAGAAGTCTGGCTGAATGCTTTCAGTCTCCTTCCTTGTAGGATGAAATAGCATCTCCAACAAATGTGATACGGGTCATCTGGAGCCATCCTGTCATGCTGTCTGTGTTAAACAGGGGCTGGTTTCACTGCATTGTCCTAAACCCAAGCTATAGCCTTTCTATAAGGGCAAAGCCCAGTTATAAATAAATTCCCTGTTTTACTTGGAAGTTATGTTTGGGAGGAGGAGGGAGAGTTCATTTTCATTATCTTATTTTTCATGGAGGTCCTGCTAATTTAAATCTAAGCATTTAAATAAAACAAGCATTAAAAGAAGTTGTTGGATCCCAACAGGATTAAGTTAGCCAGGAGTAGTAAATAAAGTGTACACATAAGGACAATACATATAAACCTGAAAGACCCCTATAGGTGAAGAATATTTTCCTACTCATTTAGCATTTTCCTTCTAATGAAAACCTGAGGGGGTTCTGCAGATCTAATTTTTCAGCCTGCGTGTCTGATTACCCATGGTAGTCCCAAGAATCTAACATAAACAGTGAAAACAGGGAATGCCTGCATTCTGTTTCTGGTCATGCCTTAATTTAGAGATTGTATTGTTGTTTATAAAGCTTGCTTTAAGGGTATTCACAGAGATCAGCACAGTTCAACAACCGAGATTGTTTCCAGAGTCCCAAAGTTTTCTTCCTCCATAGACTGCCACAGTTCTGTGGAAGACTTAAATGCCAGATCATAATGATCTCCCTGAGCTGTGGGAACCCTTGGCTATTGGGGCTCTGCACTGATGACTGGAGAAGCAGTTCTCACGTGCATTGCCAATGGGTACAAATAATTTGCCAGACACTGGAGTGGACAGAGAAATTTGTATGAAGGTTACAAACTAGGGGGAATATCTTGTGTATTCAGCCTGAAGGGCAGCCTAGATGTGTGCCAGTCGAGTCTGTCCTCCTCTGGGTACCATTCTTAACTTCCAAAAAATGAGTTTGTGCATCTTCAGAGAGCCACCATAGCTTATAAACTGTCTGGTTTATGGATGGGATTCTAAGAATATGGCTATACATGAGTGCTGCAAAGACATTAGTACCTGGTGCAATGAGTATTGTTTAAGCTTGAGTTAACTTAAATTCCTTTCCTGAGAGTTTATCAAGGGAACGATTTGAATGATTCACTGGCAGGCAACTATCAATAAATACTAATGAATAAATATAACAGTGGTGGGAAAAACAAACAAAATACCCTTTTTAGGAATGTAAGTTGCTGAGTGAAAGAATATTTTTCAATAGACAGCCAGCCTTAAATTGATGCTTATTCTCAAGTGAAAGATAGTATACACTAAAGCTGCTGGATTGAGTGACAAGTCTTCAGTTTAATCCACAGTAATGTATTTGTAGTAATATAGTTGTTATACGCATTCACACAACCTAGAATTGTAGCATTATAAAACTTTCTTCATTTGGTTTCATTAGGAAATGTATTAGACTAAAAAGGTAAAAGACCTTGTTTTGCCTGAAATCATAGGTCTCCTCTCCAAAGCGGCACCTCTCCAAACTCAAGGTCTCCCCGTCAGTTACTGGTACAGAGATCTTTAGCCCTGTTGTCTGCAACAGACTCCTACCACATGTACCCTGTCCCTCATGGCCACGCTTTACCAAACTCAGTATGCCTAGGCTTCCAGTCACTATATTAAAGCATAGCTGATGATGTACAGAACCCCTAACCTGGGGGCTCAGAGGGATGTAGCTATTTGTTTATCATGTAGACTGTATGACCCAATTGTTGCAAGAAAGGATGATCTTACTGCTTTTAAATATATCTTTACAGATTCTCACCAAGAGGGAAAAGTCTCTTATAATGCTTTTGCCTGCCCATGATTATGGCTATCTTTGTACTCATCATACAATTTTCCTCGTATTAACCCAGAACCTGACCTCTTGATACAGCTGAATGAGCTAGGAATATTATTTTTCCTTTGTGAAATCAGTGAAATCACAGTAACTTCTTTAAATGGCTCCTAGAAGGAATCCTACAGCACCAGAAATGACCCTTCTGTGCTTTTTGTAACATTGATGTATTTTTCAGTTCCTGCTGTTATTCAAGTTTTGAAAGGTTGCTGCAACAGCCACAGTTGAACTGCCTCCAGAGAGTTTGGGGCATTTTCCTTTGATACTCCTCGTTCCCTCTCCCTGAGCACATCCTGCGTTCACCCAAAACCACTCTTGACCAATTGCTTCCAGCAAGGTGGGAAAGGGGAAATACCTTGTACTCACTGCACTTTTGTGTAATAGCACTGCCTCATCCTTGTAGGGCTCTTCCTCCTCATGTAGCATCCCTTGCACACTGTCCCAGCTTTCTTTTGTCTGCCTAAACCAGCCAACAGATTTTCAGGTGTATCCCCCTTCAGCAGTCACACTATGTCTGCAGTCATCACAGTAACCTGATCTGTCCTGGCATCATATTTTCCCCAGAGTAGGCAGGGAAATCCATGGACAAAGAGATCCACGTTCCTTCACTGTTAGATGAGGCCAAAAAAGGCCTTGTACACGTCACTTGATCAGCAAGGAAAATACTTCTGCTTTTTTTGATTTTTTGAGAACTTGACTTTTCTCTCTCAGGTTGGTTGGATTCCTCCTTAATAGTTGCCCTTTTGTCATTAATATAGTTAGTCTTGATGATCCTTTCTGATAGTGTATTGAAGTCTGACAAATACAGGCTCTGGAGTAACCCGATGGGACAGGGATTGATTTGGTTCTCAGACCTGAGGGCAAATGGCTGAGCCTGGAGCTGAAACTAAGCAAATGCCACCTGGGCGAAGGCATAGTGGTTGATTCAGCTAGGACTGGATTACCTGAACTCTGTGGGATCATTACAGATGTTACTTTAATCTTGGTTGGTGAGCGAAAGTACATGTTTACCCTTGAAGGCAGGATTTTTCTGGAATACACAAACAGAGCAATGCCAAAGCCATTACAGTGAATATTTGTGAAAGCAAAACTCCAGAGAAGGAAAAACTCACTTGCCAGTGACAGATGATACCTGTACGTATCACTGGCAGAGTAAAAGGGCTTCTGCAGTACCTAATGGCTTGGCTGGATCTCAGCAAGATAAACAGCTGTGTTATTGCTGCATGCTCGATGTGGCAAAATGCTGCTGAAGTGCAAAAGGAAGGAATTACTGGCCAGGCAGAGAGTGAAGTGGAATAATATGTCTGGCTGTTCAAGGTCAGCAGACAGACAGCAATTCCAAGTATGGCTGAGGAAAGCATCGAAACTGTCTTTAACAATGGGCCATAGAATTGACTGTTTTTCCTGGTGCCTTATTTGGGGAGTGGGGTTTGATTCAAATGCTTTCTTATGATAACTATTTACTGACTCTTCAGAAGCTGTGGCATTCACCAGTATATCTGTTGTGAAGTTGAACATTGTTGCTGTGTACAGATAAAAGGGAAAAGTAAATGGAGAGGATAATAAATGTTCTGGTGCATTAGACATCATTAAAAGTGAAAGGTGCGTGTTGACTCTGTGCTTAGCACTCATGCGTGTAGTGCTTTCCGTCTTAACACAGAGGACTGCTAAGGATACCTGACATGGTTCTGCCTAGTGTCAAGGAAAACATACAGCTCTCTGAAAACTGACTTGTGCATGGGGTAAAAAATTTGCTGGGAAGGGGATATCCAGTGTGGTCAGTTTTCTGTTCACAGTGGTGATCACCAGTGCAGGGGGAACTCAAAGCTCAGTCCTTTACAGAGCTGTGCCAGGATATGTCCTAAATGTCTCTGACCTGCCCAGAACATGTGAAAGAGGGCTCATGCGATACACCACAACTCAAACTTTCTCTTTGACATTTCCCACCTTGTTCTGGGCCTTGGTTTAAGTTTCTATCAGAGCAGGGGTGTGGGGGGGTCCATGTTTATGAGGGCAGGTATAGTTCTGGAAGCAGGTTAAGTGCTATTGTTGACACTACTACCACCACCTTCAACAGTAGAGTTCAAGTTAGCACCACAGTGGTCATCACTTCACAAAGCAGGACATTGTGGTGTGGTTACTGAATGGCTCATGCGACCAGCATGGCTAATCCTGACCTTTCCATCTTCCACACATGCAGCCAAGGCCTTGTGCCTTTCTAGGAGGGAGTCTTGCAGGGAGTTAAGGTTATTTTCACAAGCCTAGAGCAGATTTGTGTGTCTGCCTGTGGTCACCATACTTTAATCTATTTCCTAGGCCCTTTGATAAAGATAAGGCCTGTGTCCACCAGGAAAGGTTCACATATTTTTGAACATTGCAGCCCTAAAACCTAGCAACAGCTTTACAATAAAATTAGCAAAGCTTCTGTAGCTCTTACAAAATTTTTAGCCAATTGGTGATTACAATAAAAAAACCAAATGTCAAATTTTAGCCAAAGATTTTTGTCATAAATGAAATAGTTTTTTTCAAGGCTGTGTTTCTGTCAATCCATTTTGAGCTGTTGTGTGTTTTTTTTTTTTTTAATTCAGCACATTTTCAACAGAAACCTCTGAAAGCCTTCCCCTGCCCCCTCCAACTTCTTCATGTTTTAGGCTCATCTTCGTTTCTGAATCTTCTTTTTACTGTTTGAAATAATTGAAGCACTTCAGTGGGAAGGTTACTGTGTTTGTAGCTCTCACCTCCATTACTTCCCATCACAAATGTCGTCTCCATATCATAAAAAATAGAAGTTCTCAAGAATGGCTTTAGGTAGAATATGCCACTTACATACATAAATGTCATCAGTGCATCAAAACCCCTTCTCTAGTGAGTGGAGGTGGGAAGAAAAACTGTCACGAACAAAAACCTGAATGCAAAAATGATATCAACTTTGCTGAAATGGTGAATAGCACAATAAATGGACAGCAGATAAGGCAGTCGGCATAAGAATGTTCCAAAGAAATGCTTATGTTCTTTCCAGCCCCATTCACACCCACTCCAGCACTGCCTTGTGCAGCACCAGCTCGGGAATGACTGAATATCTGGCTATTGATAAACTACGTGACTTGTGTCTGAGCTGATTCTTCTCTTCATTTTGATCATTTGGGTACTGCTATGTGTAAGAAGTTGCAGGACAAGGACTGTGTGCTCCAGATTCAGTGATTTTTTATTTTTTTTTAATCTGTGATTTCTGTATCTTCACTGCAAACTTTAGGATTTTCCTCCCATTCTGAGCAGCTTCCCACAGGCTTTTGGGGAGACCCCAGCTAGTGAAGAGAAGGGGGGACAGTGGGAAAGGACATTAGTTCATGGGATTAGATTAGAACAGATATTAAGGATGGGACTAGGTAAAATTCAATGAGGGCTATAGATGGAGAGATGTGGGGGACAGAAAGAACGGGAACAGGAAAGCTTGTGGGGAGCATCTTATCCCTGGGAGCTCTAGTGAAAAGACCAGAAGCTGCTGCTCACTGGAGGTATCCCCAGAGGCCAAACTACTACAACAGCGTGTTACAGCAGTGAATGTAGGACCCTATGTGAGATAATCTGTTGGGTCCAGGTGCCCACAGGAGTTTGAAGAATTTTTGCATGCTCTGCACTTACCCAGGCTACTGATGTATGGTCTGCAGCTGTCTGGAGGAAAAGTGATAGGAATAAAACTCAGAAAACTCTGCATTGTCTGTCCTTTACTTCAATTCACCTTCCATGTGGCAGGAGGGATTTGGTCCAGCCACCACAGAGGACTTAACAAATGCAATGTCCACTCTCGATGGGCAGCTCCCCCATCCACCCAGGCTGCTCTGCCTCCCTCTCACACAATGGTGACTGTGGCCTACATTGTCTGTCTGTCTTGCCACAGGCTGCAGTCCCCTATTGAGATCTTGAGGGCCTGAGGTCTTTCCCCACCCCAGCGCTCAACTTCTGATCTTATGCAAAGTTGGCTCTTGGGCCCTGGGCTGGCGTGGAAGGGGCTAAGTTCCTACATAAGCAGGAGAGATCCCAAGCACCTCCCCAACCTTGTCACTAGCCCTGCATCAAGTTGCCCTCCGGATTGAGAGGTCGTGGCTGGAGATGGAGGTACTTGGTGATATCCTAGCATTGCTTATCAAGTCCCAGTTTTCATATGGTACGCTGGTTGTGTTGGATGTCATGAATTTGCTATGTATTGCTCTGAACACATTGTAACCTTGCTAGTCACAAAGTTTATATATAGTTTTGTCCAATTCCATAACTTCCAGTTGAAATGTCTATGGGTTCTGAGTAATTTCAAAGCAACATGACCCAGATGCATGTACCCAGCACACACTGTCATTAGCATTCATAAAGACACACACAATCGACATGTAATTGATTGAGGTAAAATCAAATCCAGGGGAAAAAAATTGAAAGGTACTGACAGAAACTAGTCGCTGGTATGTTCAGTATGAGAGTCCCAGGTTTGCAAGCGGCAGATGCCTGGCCACCTTAGAAGTTTATGGAGTTCAAATGGCAGCTGAACAAAACTCACGGAAGAAGACAGCTATTAAACACATTCATCCCCTCTGGGTCAGCAAGTCCTTATTCCTCCAACTGCTGGAGGGTGGGGAAATGTTTGGAAAGTACAATTACACACTTTTGCACTTTGGTTGCACTTTGGCAACTGGCAGTGATAGGGTACAGACCCCGATAGCCTCTCTTGTTCCGACCAGTAGAGCCATTCTGACATCAGCTTTTTGCAAAGGGGGGCTGTGAGAGAAGCAGACAGACAGGACCTGGTCTCTTGGGGTGCAGGACAAGCCATCAAAAAGGCCATCTGGCTTGGCTTGGAGAAATGGCATCTTTGAGGAATCTGAAGGTGCCACTTGGACACTCAGTGTAGGAAAGATTAATCTGGAAGATACCTCCCCTCTTTCTACAGAATAATCACATATTAAAAAATGGAAAAGGTAAGATAGAGCAATGTGCCACAAAATATCTCCTTTAACTAGAATGACTCTGTTCTCTTTCCAAGCTTATATGAAAGATACAGTACTTCAGTCATGGTAGCACTCTATTTTTTTTTTAACACAATAAAAGTCTCCACTTCATAAGCTGCTTGTGCAGAGGACAAGGTGTTCTATGAATATTAGGCCATTTATCATTACAAGTGCCATAAAGAGGATTTTTTTAAAAAATCACTTAGAATTTTAATACTGTGAAAAGGAAGAGCAGGATTGCGGGGACTGATGAATGTTCAGAACATCATACATTTGCAGAGCAACAACAACTTATTTTATATAGTTTCTGTTTAAGGTGCTTGCAAACTTTGCTTCAAATTCTCTGAAGTCTGAGTCATATACAATGGAAATAAATAGTTACTGGGGAAAAGATCACTACAGAATGTGCTTCTAGCCAAACACTACCCAGTCTTGTAAGTAGTGAAGGGAACCTGAAAACAGGAGCAAAGGACAGCAAACCTGAAGGATAAGAGAAGAGTCAATCCCTCTATCTCTAAACTACTACCAGAAAATCTCTTGTCAGTATTAGAGTTGAGGCTTCCAGATTTTTGGGAAAAAGCCTGACATTAGGTATGGTAATTAATGCCTCTTCCAGCTTTCACCTGAGTACTGCTTCTGTGTATAACTTAGGGAGAGCAGGTGAGAAAACTCGTGACGTGTTCGTTGTAAGTAAAGAGAAATTGCAACTGGCCTGCGCAACGTAGCAGCAGCAAAGAAAGGATTTTAGCAAACTGATGATTCTCTCTGCTTTTTTTTTGACCCAGAGCATACATAAGCATGCTCCCCCCTATCCCACACAGTACTGCAGCTGCACACACTCCCCACATGAAGTATTTGCTGAAAGAAAACAACGATGTGTTGCCTTTAATACTGAGGACTTTTACAGTCAGTTCAAGCGACTAAGGGAAAAAATAGCAAGATAAATGGACAGACCAAGGCAGAAGGCTAAGATACTTCAGCCTATTTTCATCCTATGTCTTATAATCTGTTCAGAGAGTTACCTGGGACTCACAGACTGTTGATCTGCATGAACTCCTGCTGTGCTTTCACACAGGAGAGATGAGGTGGTATATGGGTAGACTTGCTACAACATGTGAACCTACTATCCTTCTAAATGACCTGCCTATGTTAGTACCTATACAAATTAATCAGAAGCCTTTAGGTTGAAAGACACCCTTTGAGATCATCAGGTCCAACCAACCTGGTCAAGCAGGGTCACCTAGAGCAGATTGCCCAGGACTGTGTCATGTCAGGTTTTGAACCTCTTCAAGGATGATGACTCCACAACCTCTCTGGGTAACCTGCTTGACCACACTTACAGTAAAAAGTGTTTTCCTGTGCTCAGAACACCCACAGATTGCAGTTCGTGGTGCCATATCACGGGTTTCTCTGTGTTTTGTGTGTGTTTTGCTGCAGTGAATTTGTTTTGTATCCAGTTGTGCAGATGTTTCAAATACAAACACTTATGACTGAGCTATATTTAACTTTTGCATACTTGCTCCTGGAATAAGTCAGCAGGTAACTGCTCTGGTGGCAGACAGCACAGGGAGCATGTGGTCTGGAGAAAAGGCTCTCCAAGATTTTATGCCAGGTAGATAGCTTGGCACATCATTTCCAAACTTCTTGAATCATTCATCTGGAGATTTATGTATCTGTATATATATATAGATACGCGCACACACACATAATATTCTCAGTAGGAAGTTCCTTTCCCACAAAAAATTTTCAAATTAGCAAATCATGCTTGGTTTTGGTTTTCTTCCCTGCAGAAAATAATGTACAGAGAAGTGACAGCTGTATCAGAAGTGAGCAGTGATATAAACTTTTATCCTGCTTGCTTAGTTTCCTCGTGTTGATAACAGAAGACCATGTGTATAATTGCAACCACAGCAAAGTCAAGGTACTGCTACCTGGAGTAACAATGTAATTTCTTGCTTAGGCTCACATTATGTCATATCATGGCAAAACAGTCTTCCTATTTTGTCCGGAGTACAGGAATCTGCTGTAATTTGTGGTGCGTTGTTCACATCCACACTGACAGAAAAGTCCTGTTTTGTGAACTTGGCATTTTAAACCACTTTGTAATACACACACAGCTTGAAAATTTCAGCTGTGTTGTGCTGGTTTTGTTTCTGCCACTGCCAGCTCAGTACAGACAGGTATCTGGGTGGGTCTGTTCCTCTGGAATGCCAGGTCAAATTCAAGCAGGAAAACCTCTCAGAAGTAAGATATAATTGTTTCTTCCAGTGACTGGGTCTCGTAATTTTCTCAGACACCTTTCTGAACTCCCACATCAGCACCATCAGCCTTGGAACAACAACATACTTTTCTCTTGAGTCATTCTATACTGGCAAAATTTAAAGCATTCAGCTATATTTTACTTTAGATACAAAAATTGTCCTTCATGCCAGAAGTGTGGTATCAAATTTACCATCTGCAAAGAAAGAGTCGAGAATATGTACTGTCCTTTGGTTTGAAGGTCATGTAGAAGCAAAGTGTGTTTAGTGCATCATTTATTTCTCAGAAGCTGCAAGTACCCTGTCCTCAAATATTCTGATGCAAATACGAAAATTAATTGTAATGAGCTGCAGGATTTGAAAGGATGGTGAAAGGTTTACTGAAGGGTGTGAGAAATCCTTGCCTGTTTGTGGAATCATGAAGCGGAAAAGGTGCATAAAATTCAAACAGGTTTCCTACATAAATGAAAGGAAACTAGAAATACTGAAAGGCAGCAGTATAGTACAAATGCCCAGGGTGTTCTACTTTTCCTTTCTTTTGATACCTGGATAACAAGTTTCAGGTCTGAGAGGCACCAGTACTGAACACAGTGTGAACTGAATATTTTAACAAAATCCTAGATGAATGAGGACAGGAATGGTCTGGCATTTCTAGAATTTATTTTGAAGTTTGGGAACCTTGCTTTGATCACACAGAGAATCTTCAGTGCAAGATTTAGATTAGGGTAGATTTACATACTGCAAGGGTGGTAAGGCACTGGCACAGGCTGCCCCAAGAAGCTGTGGATGCCCCACCCCTGGAGGTGTTCACGACCAGGCTGGATGAGGCTTTGAGCAACCCAGTCTAGCAGGAGGTGTCCCTGACCATGGCAGGGGAGCTGGAACTAGATAATCTTTAAGGTCCCTTCCAACCCAAACCATTCTGTGATTCTAAGATTCTCTGAAAGGAGACGAGGAGATGTGTGAGGGGGAAGGGAAGAACACAGTCCCATTCACTGGACTAGGTTGGTTCCGGAGCTACAGGTGATAACTCTGCATGTGAAGGCTTGATTTTACCAAAGGAAATGAATAAGAGTGTGAGAGGCATAAGCAGGAGCTGAACCCTAGGCTGAAACCAAAACAGCTGAAAAGATCACTTCCATGCCAGCCCTGATGGCAAACAGGTAACGCATTTGCTGAACCCTTGGATGGCCACAAGCAGAGGTCCAGGTGACATGAAGGAGTGTCATTGCATCCATATCACAATTGTTTCTGCAAGATGAAAGTTAGGAGCATTTGAAAGAACATGTGGGTTTGTTGGTCCTTTTAGTCTTCTCCATTGCCCTTCGATTCTGTGAGCTGTTTTTCAGAGAGATCTCCTGGTGCTGTACACTGCCTTTGGAAGGGCTCCTGGGGGTTGGGCTGTGCAAAAACCTCCATCTCCAGATGCACAGAATTCCTGATGTTTTGTGAAACACTGTTTATTGAGACGTCTAGCAGATTATCTGTGCTCTGTGATTTAAACATGCCTTGTGCTTAAAATTTCAATCTGGGATAGTTGTTCTTCTGGCAATGGTGCTAGTCACACCAATGGTGCTAGCCCTGTTTTTCTTTGGGACAAGTGTGAGAGCCACCTGTGATGGGTTAGCCCTTGGCTGGGAGCCAAACCACACACCCACTCACCCAATTCCGGCCCCCCCCCACCTGAGGGAGAGAATTAAAGGGGTAAAGGAAAAAAAGGACTCGTGGGTTGAGATAAGAACAATTTAATAACTAAACTACAATAATATTGAAAATAATACTATATACAAATATAGAANTCCGGAGGGTCCTCACCTAAATACTGGGCATGACGTGTATGTTATGGAATAGATTATTGTCCACTCTGGGTCTCAATCCCGAATCTAAGATCAAATCCTGGGCTGTGCTCCCTCACAGCTTCACCGGCCTGCCAACCTTGGCAGCCGCGTAAACATCACTTCTTATCAGCTTTCTTCTGAGCACAAATCCAAAACACAGCCTCTTGCTAGCTATTATGAAGAAGATTAACTCTCTCTCAGCTTAACCCAGGACACCAGCCCTTGTGCATGCTATATCCAAATACACAAGTGAAGCACTTAAGCTTCTGTTTACCATTTGTTTCCTGGGTCCCAGCAAACAGTTCAGGGAAATAGTTATTATCACCTGACAGCAGAAATGCAGTCAAAGGCAGGGAATGGGCGAATTAGCCAGGAGCTATAGGCCAAGGAAATATAAGGAAGGAGACCTTATTTTTTTCAATGTGTACTCATAGCAGAAAACCAAAAGTTACCTCTTTCTTTTGTGGTGGAGAAGAAATGAGGAAGAGTGTAACTTTAGTGGAAGAAAAATGTAGGAATTTTTATGTGTGAAACAATCTGCCTTTCAATAACAAACCATTATGTTTCTGGTATTATTAATATGAAATTTTATTCAAAATCTTCTAAGTCATGCACATAAGTTTTAACAGTCTAGAAACTGCAGGTGCACCTCAAACCCCAGGAACCTGGGTTGGGGATGCTCATGCAGACTAGAAGATGACTGGGAATCCTGAGAAGGGAGTTAAAATATTACTTAGTGCTTGTCTGCAAACTTATCTGGGTAATGGATGGTTCTTCCTGACATTACTGTGGCAGTTATCAATCTTTATAACAAAGCGTATGGGTGTCAGTGAATCTGTTGAAACTGATTGCAAGAAGAAATCTGTGTAAGAATCTGGGACATGGCAAGCATTAACTTTGCTCTATTTACTGATGCTGAAAGGGGTTTCTTCACACAAAGAGCATATTTGATCTTAGCTCTTCTCTACCTGGAGCACTGACAAATACTCGGTTTATTCCACAGTGCAGGAGGATAACATCATTTTTAATTTAAGTAGCACATACTTGATTATTTCCGCTTACTTTAATGCTAGCCGAGAAGCTATCATCATCCTACTTGAATAGCAAAGGAAGAAGAAGAAATCTCGTGTTCTTGGCAGAAACATTTCCTCTCTAATCCAGCAGAGCTGCTCTCTGTGAGCTGAGTGCTGCACACATTTCCATGATCAATGTGTCAAGCAGAAGAGAAGAGACAATAACTTGAAAGAAAGTGTGTGGGCGTGTGTTGTGTGCATGTGCACTTGACTTTCACCTGCCGTTCACAAAGTACCTCCTTTTTTCCCCCTCTTCTTCCTTGCTTTTCGTAGGATCTGAAGGGATGATCTGGAGTTAAGCAATGCTTTCTGCTGTGATTGCTGCTACAGTAGTGTAGCACTGTATGCACATACATTGCTGTCACTTACTCTCCAAGCTCTACGCTGACACAAATGGGGTAAAGAGCAGAGGTCACAGTCAATAAACTAACGAAAAGCTATTTCAACCCCTTTGCAACTCCTGAGGGGACAAAGGTGGTGAGAAGGTCAAGGCATAGACATAGACATATGACTATGGTCTTCATAGTACAGTCTTCATAGACAACAACTGAAGTTGAGAGCCTGCAGAATGAGCTTGGTGGCCCATATACAGGTGGAACAACACAGGGATCTGCATACTCTTAACTTTTGAGTCTCCACCTGCTTCCAGCATTTTCTCCTCCTGACTATTTGCTCTCTCCCTGTGCTTTCTGTGATGCCTCTCTGAACGACACAGAAAAGCATACTAAAAATATTTCCTGTCCCCTCTGTACAAGACATGATTTTCTTGGGCTACTGTCATCTCCAGCTTGCTGAGTTACTTTGTGCCTTGATGGCCCCACAGGATCCTTTGGGTCCTGCACCTCTGCCATCCCTGCCTTGCACCTCCTGATTACTCTTGCAGTCACCTCTGCAGCTTGTCCTACCTCAAAGGCTCTGCCACAGCAACCAATAATTTTGCATGCCCTCTGCACAGGAGGTTCAGCTGAGGCAAAGGGGCAAAGGAGAAGGGCAGCAAAGCAAGGACAAAGTACTCCAGACTTGCTTCATCCAAAAAAACAGAGGATGGGGACCTATCTTGTCCATGGATCCCTCTCCCTTGTTGGAACAAGGCATGTGAGGGCAGCTGTGCTGGCCTGCAGGCTGGTAGGAGGGTTTGACTGCCTGATGCTGTGGGGACATCTTTCCTCTGAGAGGCAGAAATGCTCAAGCAGGTGGGACATCTGAAGAGTACCCTGAGAAGTTCCTCCCCTCCTTCCCTTTCCCAGCTATGCTCCCTGTCATGCTGGTGCGCTGCTGTGTGGGCAGCCCCACGTGCCTCAGACACAGCCCGGTGAGCTCTGCTCTGGACAAGTGTGCCTGGAGGATAAGGCAGCATGGGGCTGTCGTCTTCTTGCCCTCTGCCACATCTCACTAGGAAAGCCTCTATCTGATTCGGCTGTGGTTTTCCACAACTGCCTTTTTTAGAGGGCTCTTGTAAGAAGATGTATCAGAGGAGGCGCAGCTCTCCAAGAAAGTCTAGAGGCATACAGGACAGCATGCAGAACCTTTATTTACTTTTAATATCCCAAGGCAAAAGGGGCCCAAAATGCCCAGTGGAAATGCTCAGGGAAGCCCACTTCTGAGCCTTGTTTTCTCTGGACCCTGAGCCTGCCACATCATCCACAGGGAACCACATTTTGCTCCAGGATGCCAGATCATGTGCAGACATTCCCCCCTTGGTATGTCAGGGCACCAGATGCTCCACAAAGTCCTAATAAAGCTGACTCTGACCCTGAGTAGCATTGGAGGATGTCTGGGGCTTCAAAGATCCACAGCCACAACTGGAGAAGAGGTGCTAAGAAACCTCCTGCCTTTTGGGGAAAAGCTAAGTATAGAGGTGCCTTGTGGGATCAGTCTTGTTTAGGAGCTGAATGTACTCATCTGTGTTTGTTCCCTGTATGCACCAGGAACAGCATTTTGGTGGCACATCTGGTTGCTGTTTGAAATACTTTGCAGCAGCTGTCGCTTCATCTGCTGTAGTTACTGCAAGAGACTTTGTAAAGCTGTAGCGCAGCTCCTGCCACTGGGACCCCTATCCCATGGCTCTCAGGGTATGTTCAGTGTGATTCCCCTTCCTCTATGCCTTTTTCTTTTGTGGTTGTAAGAAACAGTCACAAATTCATACAGCAGTTAGGCAATAAGAAGAATTGTTGTGAGCCAGGGCAGTCGCTTTGGGTAAACAATGATCTCTGTTGATTCAGTTAAGTTAGTTGCTGGTATTTTAAACTTTTTGCTTGATAAATATTGTCATGTTCAATGACACTCAGTGGAAAATTATATGTATTAAAATTATTCAGCAAAAGGGGATGTTAAATCTCTGGATAGTTTTGCTGCTATCAGTGCTAAGTTTTTCACAGGAAAATGAATAATTTAAGGGCTTTAAGTTTAAGGATTTTCCATAAAATCATGAAAAAAATTGAGGTGATAATTTTCTCAATATATACTCAACAAACAAAAGCAAACAGACAGAAACCCAAGCCAGCCAAATTTTCTGACAGAACACTTTCAGCTTCTGCTGGTGGTTATCAGTACAGGAGGCCACATTTGTAGGCAAAAGTAGTATAATGTATTAAACCAACTGATATAAATAATTAGTAATGACATCACCTACAAATCTTGCCTCTTCTCTGTCCTTCGACCATTAGAGTTATAAAAACATAGTTATTTCATCATTATGTGCGGTGTCTTCTATTTATGTTTGATCTCCCCTCATTTCTCCTATTCTCTTTGCCTCCCTCTTGCCTGTTTCTTCCCTCCTTTCCTGTCACGCCTGCATTTCCTTTGCCACAGCACTGTTCATTCCCTCCCTAAAATGGATTTCACCAGAAACAGCTTGTTATCCCTTATTAAAATGGCTAACAGTGAAATACTTGCATGTTGCACCTTAATGTAATAATTTGTCTTCCTATCTGAAGTCTTTAAAGAGAAACTCTTCTCTCAAATCCACTGTTATACACTGTCTCGAGACCCAGTTTATTAGGTAACTCCCATGCCCAAATAGAATATATTCTCACACCTACAAAATTATGAATTTTTTATTTGTAAATCAAAGCTTGAATTCTGCAAACTGTACAGTACAAGCAGGACAGATTTCACTCTCTTATATAAATGACATTTGAGTTAATGTATTAGAAAGAAATTAGAAAGGAATTAGGACATTATATTTCTAAATTTAGTTCAGTCCCCAAAATGCTAGGCATGTGTCATTCTGGCAAATAGTTCACACCTCTGTAAGTGCACTTCATCTCTGCAATGCTGCTTACCTACTGCATGGTGTCGGTTTAGAAAATAAACAGCATTTATGTAGGGGTTGGTTATCAGAATTCCTAACTTGGTAAAACATCTCTTTACTACAGGAGCATTTATACACCTGTGCCTGCCTTCTTGAATCAGGGCACAAATGATGAACGACAGCTAACAGTTCAAAACTGTTGGTCTGTTCTACATATCCTTCTGCAAAATCCAGACACACAAGGAGGCTGCTCCTGTGGCATCTGCAATGCATATACAAACTGCCCCAAGTCCTTGTATGTTCTTTTACAAAACCAGAAAGATAGGAACTCTATGCAAGAGAATCAAAGGGAAAATGCTGCACACTTTTTTTTTGTTTTTAATGGTTGTACACATTTATTAATTTTGTTTGGGGAAATTAATTTCCTCAAGAGTTTCAAACAAAACATTTCATAGAATCATAGAATAATAGAATGGTTTGGGTTGGGAGGGACTTGATAAATCATCTAGTTCCAACTCCCCTGCCATGGGCAGGGACACCCTCTACTAGACCAGGTTGCTCAAAGCCTCATCCAGCCTGGTCTTGAACAGCTCCAGGGATGGGGCATCCACAGCTTCCCTGGGCAACCTGTTCNTCCATGTCTTTTTTATGTTGGGGGCCCCACATCTGAACACAGACTCCAGGTGGGGTCTCACGAGAGCAAAGCAGAGGGGGAGAATCACCTCCTTCGACCTGCTGCTAATGCTTCTTTTGATGCAGCCCAGCACACGGTTGGCTTTCTGGGCTGCAAGTGCACACTGCTGGCTCATGTTGAGATTTCATCAACCAACACCCCCAAGTCCTTCTCCTCAGAGCTGCTCTCTATCCATTCTCCACCCAGCCTGTATTTGTGCTTGCGATTGCCTTGACCCACATGCAGGACCTTGCACCTGGCCTTGTGAAATTTATGAGGTTTGCACAGGCCCACCTCTCAAGCCTGTCAAGGTCCCTCTGGATGACATCCCTTCCCTCCAGTGTGTCCACCACACCACACAGCTTGATGTCATTACTGCCTCACGTGAAAATCCACAATGTTCCTTAGCAAGTTCCTTAGTTAGATACCACATACATGGGACAGCTCAGTCTGCCTAGCTTTGTGTCTTGTGTAACCACCTGTTATGCAAATACTCACTTTGTATCCATAGATCCCAATGCACTTAAAAAAATTCAATTTATATTCTAGGAAGTGAAACACAACCAGCAAGTCTTTAACTTTTATTAAACCCCATTCTGTTTCTTTCCATTGCCCTGTGTGTCTGCTTGTTCCACTGCAATGTGCAATATGCACAACAGTTCCTTGGGGGTTGTCTTATCATTTGGTTCCAGAAAGTCTAGAGAGATCTCTATGGTCCAACATAATTTTATCTATGTTTATTCTTACTATAAAAGAAAAATCCTCATTCTGCACATAAATCAAATCCTTCCAGAAGAATGCCTTTGTTACTAAGTGAACCTGGTAACAAACACCTAAGAGAGAATTTTCCTTTTCATGTGGAGCAATCAGGCAATGTCTTTGCATGATGCACTTCAAAATCAAGCTTCTTGCATATTGATGAGCTGAGCTGCATAAAAGAAAGGTGCATAAGAATGCTGTGAAGGACTGTATTACTTAATTAATCTACAAGCCAATATTAATTTGGCTATCTGTCATCTTAGAAGAACATCTACCGTACAATCAAAGAAGCTAAAATTTTAAAAGACTAAACCAGTCTTTGCTGCACATTCTGAATTTATCTGGAGTTCTTCTCTGCTGATTTCAACAAGAATTTTATTAGGACTGCCAGGCAGCTGGGGATGTGTTAGTGTAGTGCAGAGTGAATCTATTCAAAGCACATGCAGCAGCAGCAGCATCCAGACAAGTAAGAAAGAGCAGACCAAATCCTAATGACCTCTCTGAATGCCCATTCAGGCACGTATCTGTCACTTTGCTGGTTATAACTAGTGTTCTCCAAAGTATCTATGGAACTGTGCAAGTCATTTGCTGCAAATAAGACATTCTAAGGGTTATTCAACAAATTAATAGTTCCTGAGAATTTCTGCTGAGGTTAGTTCACGTTGGCTTTCAAAAGATAATTTTGTTAATGGGCAGTGCAATTCATGCTTAAATTTAAGTGGTGTCTTTCACATCATAGTATAGTTATAAAAGGAAGATCTTTAACCCAAATGCTGTACTGCGTTTTGGCAAATTAATCTGGGATGTTGCAGTCTAACTGCTACCTCTGAGCTGAATAAGTAGTGCCACCTTAAGTACTTGTCTGATCCTGATGCTCTGTAGTTGTCCTCTCTTTTCCTGTCTTCCTTGTGGAAACATTCTGAGTAAAGAGAAGGTGTAATGAAGAATCAGTTTTTCAGCTATGGAGTTTCTGCACCTTTTCTTCTCACAGCATTTTGGGAATTGAAAGCTTATATTGATCTTACAGCTTGGCTTGATTTTTAGAAGTCCGTTTTTGTTCTTTTTTTCCTTCTTTCAGTAGTTCAGTACCTCCATGGGAAGCTCATGAATATATAGTTTGTTACTATATATTCACCAGATTTGTAATTTTTCCTCAGGTTAACGGTTATACTGCCTTTATCCTTGCAACAGGACGCTTTTAGGATGCTCTAAGCTTCGCATTTTCCCTATCCAGCCTTTTACAGTTCTGCTGTAAATTATTAAAAGTTAAAATTCCGGTTTAATTTAGTCCAAACACTTCTAGATTCTTTAGGGAAACATTCTGAGTAAAAACAACCTTTCCTTAGTAATGAAGATCTCAGAATTTTAAACTCAAGTAGTTGATCCAAATTTGTAAAGCCTTTGAAAACATGGCTCTGTCTCTCATCTCTATGAGCTTGGTAAAACCTTTGTTCCTATAGTCTTTTAAAACCTTTTCTAAAAGACTTTTCTAAGAAGTCTTCCCATTCCCTACCACATTTCCTTGACAAAAGAGATTATTTTATCTTTTAAAAAAAAAGAAAAAGA
>VZTO01024510.1:0-20041 GCA_013400615.1 Syrrhaptes paradoxus | reverse complement strand
TAATGATTCTATGATTCTGTGGATTGGTGCAAGTACCATTTTGTCCGGCAGGTGGCATGAACACCCAGTGTGTACCTATGCTGTCCATGGAATGTGCGTCCCTTTCTCACGGCTGCTTCTATGTGTATAATTGAGACTGTTGGCAAGGTGTATGTGCTTTAGTATGAAAAAGCTGTTCATTTTTGAGAACCTTAAGATATAATGAGAAAACTTGTAGTATTTTCTTTTTTTTTTTTTTAAAGAAACAGCCACAATTAACTGTACTTCTTTATGAGTAAGGAATTCTTGCACCCCTGCAGTGACCTGTGGCTTGCCACTCGTGTAGAATTATCAGCTCTAGAGAAAGAGACTTAAGAGTTTTGCTAACTAAGGAATCTTCAATTTCTCTCTGTCTGTGATGTGTATTCTGTCTAATATACACCGGCTTAGAAGAACACTAAAATCTCTCTTAATGTATTGCTGGACCTAGTAGCTGGAGTGCACTCATGGATACACAGCAAAGCAGCCTGCTTTACCTGAACGTGTTTTTATGTAACATGGTGAAGGGGAGCACAAATTGAATAGCACTCTATCAATCCACGCCGTATATATTGCCCGAAAGTCTTTACTTCTGAGATACAAGAGAGATGTAAAAGTAGCAATGTGCTTTGCTCTGTGTGGGGCGGTAGGATTTGCAATACTGAAGGGGGATATAATAAAATACTGCTAAGAGCTCAGAATTTTGTTGTCAATTCAGCAGTGCCTTCTCGGTGCAATAGCTGGGGACTCCTAGGAAGCAGTGCTTGAAAATACTTGGCTGGTGAAGCATTTCTGTTTTCTTTTCCTGAGGTTTTCCTGAGCAGTACTGGTGATCATGTTGAGCTCTGGAAAGGAGCTGTTGGTTTCACATGGAGTATTTATTCTATGCTTTTTCTAAGCCCTTAAAAGGGACATTAGGAAAATGTATACAGGGGCATAAATGGCTATGTAGATGAAATACTGAAACTTTTACACTTTGAATATTAAAATATGTATTGTTTACAATGTCTAAAATTGTAAATGAATTATTATGTCTTATTAGTAGTTAAATACGACGTTATGGATGTTACTTGATTCTGCTAAGTGAATCAGTTTCCTAGGATTGCAATCTATGTTAGTAATTATTAATGAATTGTCTTTATCAATCTCATAATTTTAAACAAGGCACCTTTAGCTCCTAACATTCTAAAATGGGAAAATTTGCTTTCCTTGTTTCCTGAAGTAATGTGAGAGTTCATGTGTGAAGGGGGACGGAACCGGAGTAACGACACAATCTCAATATGAGTAAGATCGTTCTCCTTTAATATCTGTTTACCTTGTCATTATATAGAAAGCAGAAACGAGCACGCACCAGCAACAGGTATACGATTGGTTACAAGCAGTTGTCCAGGCGCCTACAATGTATTTCTGATTGGGGCAAGGGTGCTGTGCACGTGTAGAGCTACAGTTCTGTCCACTAGTCTGTACATACAGAATAAAAAGGCATCTGCTTCTTCATGTGGATTACAGCTGCCCTTATCTCAGTGACAACATAAGTATGGGTCTGTCAATTTTGGCTGCTAATTTTGATGAAGCATCTCACTTCCAATGCTGTAGCCAATCTCAGTGGCGCTTCAGAGAACAACGGAGCTTTCAAGAACTTGAAGGAACAAGGGCCAGATGGATAGTGTGTTTCCATAGCCTTTTTTTTCCCTCAGAAAACATTTCATTAAAGAAAACTTTTGGGGGATGTAACAATAAGTAGTGATACTATCAGTTTCTGATTTATGTAAGATGTCTAGGTGCTGATCTGTATAAAATTCTTTAAATATTATCTTCAGTTTGATTCACTTCCACAATGATTTTTCAGACTGATACAATGAATATGTGCACATCTTCCAGCTCCCAATGTCATACATGGCTTTGGCTTTCATGCTTCTGTAACTTCACTTGATAATGATCTGGTATCCATTATGATTTCTAATTAAATCCCTTTGTCCCACAGCATTGTGGAGTGACAGTATGGAAGGTTTGGTGTGGATATATATGTACAGGAGGGTTGAAAAGTTTTGGGTGATATAGTTGTTTTTACAGATTATTTTTGTGTGTGTGGAATAGACAAAAGCGGTATATCTATACAGGGTGTTTGCAAAAGAATGTAAAACATTGTGGGTAAATTCCTTTAGGAACTAAAACTATTTTCAGAATGCTACAGAACAGAAATGTGATCTCTGTTGTTATTTCTTACTCCTATGACTATTTTGGTATGGCATGTAAAGGTGGCTCAATTTCTCCTGTGACCATTTTTAAGGATAACTTTGGACTCCTTTGTGGAATTGTAATGTCATTTTTCCTTGACAGTTTATGCTCTAATCTATCCTTAACAGTAACTTCAAAATGCTTCAAAATACTTCTTTGTGTTTGAAAACGTTGAGACCTATAGTGTGTCTTCAGAAGAAAAAAAAAGTGGGATTCACCTCTAGGAGGTAGTCAAAGATGCTTCCAGAATTTGATTCACATTTTTGACATAGTGGATCGGAAGCTATGCTGCCATAAGCTCTGAAAGGCTTTAGTCAGCTCTGGAGTACCATTCCTAGAAGACTTGATTTTCTTCTGCGTTTGCAAGTCTCTGTCATTGTGTGGATGAAAGATACCTCTTCTGTGATCAAGAACATACATATGACAAACTTTTTTTGGTTTCAGTGAGGTTTCCTTATGCCTGTGTGTTTTCTGTTTTGGTTCAAATATGATGTTTGCCTTTAGTTTGCAAGGAGAAAAGGACACTAATTGTTTGGATGGTGAGCATGTTATAATGAAGACGGCTGAAAGCATTTCTTGGGACTATAATTTGAACTGCTACTTGCATCACCAAATACCCTTGTAGAATAAAAAGCTTTTAGTTATTCTTGTGTGCAGTGAGGAAGATGAACTATTGGGCTACTGAAGCTTGGATATCAGGAACCTCTACTACTTTTACAAGAGCCCTTGCAGTTGTGTGAGACAGGAACGCTGCATTTTGAATGGTCCATCATTGCTAAAATGTGTTAAGAATCTTCTAGGATGTTTGGGCTTCACTCTGAGATCAGATTAAAAGTCTCTTGCAAAGAAGACGAGCTCACTGACCTTGAAGGCTCTAGGTAGATTTGAACCTGATACAGCCTTGGGATTTCAGTTTTAAAATAAAAAGCCTTTTTACCATATGCCAGTATGGTTCATACTCTGGTGTTTCAGTTTTCCTTTTACTAAATTCTGTAGCTTGCCTTGTGAAGTTTCCTTTGCAACTTTTCTAACATGCTCTTACTTTGCCTGATGAGGTTATGCTTGTTGCTGTGATGGGTTAGCCCTTGGCTGGGGGCCAAACCACACACACCCGCTCACACAATTCCCGCCCCCATCCAATAATAAGGGAGGGAATTAAAGGTGAAAAGAGGACTCGTGGGTTGAGATAAGGACAATTTAATAACTAAACTACAATAATATTGAAAATCATACTACATNCGGAGAAGGGAGAGAATGAGTAATGCACAATGATACTGGCCCCCCAGTATCATAAGAACATCGTTCGTATCAGCTCCTCCTGAGCTAACAGAGTTAACTTTAAGCAGTCTGTGCTTAACCCAGGACAGTTGCACTGAGAAACCTGAAAAAGGGAGGTATGGAAATGTATGCAAAATTATGTTAAAGAAGCATTTCTGAGTTACAAAAATTGTCTTATTTAAGCTTTTTTATTCTAGAATCCAAAGTAATCTTAAAAGGTATGAAAGCTTTGAAAGTTGCAACAAGAATAAATTAGGACTGTACAGAGAAGCAGCAGTTTTTTAGTAAACTGCAACTGAGCCTTCTAGGACAGTAACCCTTAGCACCCAGTAAAGCAGCTCAGCTGGTAGATGCCGTTTGGCAAAAGTAAACCAACAGAAAAGTATGTGTTGGAAATTGTTTGGCTGTTTTGGTGTTGTAGTGAGGTAGTTGCGAATACCAGTTGCAAGAAATATAAATGTCTTTGCACTGATTTGGTCTCCTCTTCAATGCTGTGAGGTGGGGGTTTTTGGGAGGTGGGGGATGAGGATGAAGAGATAAGCACATTCTTCTCGTACCTTTCGTCATTGCTGTAGCTCAGTAATAACCTTTTTTTTAAAAAAGCTATCTTCTCTATCTTCTTTTTCTATTAGTTGCATATTAGCCTTATCCAGCATCAGGTATTGCCACAATTCTCCTGGCAGGAGACCTACAGAAATTGGAAGCTGGTTCTTAAAGCTTGAATTCAAGTGATTAGAATGATAAAATAGTAATTGTGGATTGATTTGTGGTGATGTGAAGACAACAATATATGGAAAAGACGTGGATGATTGTCTTTAACTCAGCTACAGAGGTTAGGTCTGGTTTGTTGCAGGCATTTTTCTGTGTGTGTGTGCTCCATGCACACACGTGTGGTTGACAGGTTAACTTGCACTGCATCTGTTTGCCTTTTTCACACATGCAAAAACTATGTTTGCATGAGTTTGTTTCAAAACCATTATAATTACAACATACAGGAGGACATGCTCTGGTATGCTCTCGTTGTTTCTTATCTAATGTGCTTAGAGAAGGGCTGGGATAGGAATTAGCGTTAAATGCTTCCGTATTTTTCCATTCCTATACTTGTAAAAACAGATATCTGTAGTTGTGGTGTGTCCACTTACTTGGACTTCTGAAAATATGGCATGATATTTTAATTTTTCTGTTAACAGTCACTTGAATATCTTATCATTGGACAAAAATACAATGAAAACCTCTGTTTTTACTAGTGGAAAACCAGTTCCTATTCATTTGCATTGTGAGTTACCAGAATGTAAGGCAATTATTCCATTGTTTGTTATCTATTCTAAGCATTAGATTTTTCACATTTGAGAAAAAAATAATTATTAAAAAAACTCGATAGTGATTTGATGCTGTAGAGTATTTAAGGTATAGGAAACAGCACTGACAGAGATAGATGTAGAGGGCAGGGTATAAGTGAGTTGTTCCATGGTGCATAATAAATATAATTTTTCATATGCTGCCACCATGTGCAGTATGAAAGTGGCAGCCACACATGGGATACGTGTATACATAAAATTAAAAGTAAATTAAATCTGCATTGTGAAATTGTAGTTAGATATTAATATATTTTTTTTCACATGCTCAGGTTTTATCTTTTAATAGGCCAATATCAGTAATCACAGTATTTTCTAAATTCTCTTAGAAAAGAATATTGACTGACAGAACTAAGTGAAACAATACAATTAAAGCAAAAAAACCCCAGCTGAATACGGAAATAAACTTTCTGAAGTTGTGTTGTACTGAAAACTATCTGCTACCACATTTCTTTTCAGCTTTAAATAAACATATGCTTAGGGCTATGTATCTAAATTAATTTTGAAATATCCTTCACATTTAATCAGGTCAAATGCTGCATTTATAGGGGAGAAAGATTGTGGGAAAAATTGAGGTTATTTTTTTGTCTTTCTTAAAATAATTTTGTCTTCCTGCATATAGGTGCTATTTTGTGATGTCTGTAAAACTGAAGTGTGCCCTTCTGCTACAAGTGATGTGAAGGAATCTGTGAGGCAGTTCGCTGTATTTCATATGTATATAAGGATAGAATTGTTAAAATGTTCCAAAGAGCATGTTTATACTTCGTGATTTTTCCTTCCAAACCACAACTTTTTCAATACCATGATCTTGTCTGCCATGGTTTTGATAGTTATTATTACTGAAATTTCAAGCTGAAAAGGAATGAAAGCCTCCATGCAAATATAGCAGGCTTTATGCTGTTTTAAATGTGTAGATGTACCTTTGGTAATATCTAAAAGGATTCACAGATTGGGGGAAAATTCAGTTGATGCTTGCCTCATGTTAGTTGCAAACCTCTGCCTTTCAGTACTTTCTGACATGCCTTTACAAATTGCAGCGTAAGCTTAGGAAAATGCCACTTTTAGATTTGGCAGTGAATGTAGTTTTCATTGAAAGGTAGTTTTGTATGTTTCTACTCAGGATTAATCTCATCTTCCACTGGAAGGCAGTCTTCTCTTTGTTTCATTCTCCTGCTTTCCAGTATTACCTAGGTAGCTGTACCAAGGATTTTCAGCTTTTTGCAAAAAAAAAAAAAAAAAAAAAAAGAAAAAAAGTAATACTAGTACCCTGTTTGTATATAGTTGGAAAGCTTATTCATGCAGGTGACACCTTTGCTTTCCCTGCTTATGATTCTCGTCCATGTACACAATTATAACTTTTGATACTTGAGGTGGTTTACTAGGTTGTGGACCTTTTGCTTCTGTGCCTGTCAGTGACACGTCATTTGGTGGTTTGACTTTTTTGAGCTGTTGTTGTTCAAGTAATGAACATATAATGAATTAATATAATATTTCATGCCTTACAGACCTCTCTGCTAGATGGGATAGAACATTTTTAATTCCTACACCTACATTACTGCGTTATGTGTAGTTAGAGATGCTAAAATGATTGTTGGAACAAAACCAACTACACTTTAGTATTACTTACATTTAAAGGAACTGATATATTGTGCATTGGGAGGCTTTGTATTTCAGTGATTATAATAAAAGTTGTGTAAATACGTATTTAGACTGGGTATATAAAGACAAACAGCCCTGCAGCTGAAGCCTGTGGTGTGTCATGAGAGACAGATGGTAAGGTTTTGCCTCTCACCCTTGAAATCTGACAATCTCTGGCTACTGCCTCAAATTCATTTTTGCTGTCCTTACTGGAAGCATAACAGCAGCATTTTAGTTGTACTTCTTCTGCCTGTGTCTTATTTTGAAACAAAAATACAGAAAAGATTGGATGTGATGGCACATGGATATGAATGATTGGAAGAAAGTTTTAAGGTGTTAACAATGAAGAATGAAAAGATGACATCTTTGAAGTGGAAATGGGAAAAGGAGAGTACTGGGAGGAAGCCAAAGATACATATATATCCTTAATGTAACTGATTTCCATTTGTTTCACAGTGGTGAGGGATCTAGCAACTTTCCGGTTTGATTCTGTAAAGTAAAGAAGCTTTCACCAGGTTCAGGATGCTGTTTAAAGAGAAGTTATACTTCAGAAATAAATTAATTAAGGAGAGTTGAGTAGCCTTTATTACAGAGGGGGTCAGACTTGATTGTTGCAATACTCCCTGTGCATCTAGAAATCTATCAGTGTGTTTGATTTTCTTGTCTGTCTCATGTGGAACTGAGTTTTGGTTGGTATGAGTTTTCTCCTTTCTTTATTGAAATATAGGTCTGATCCTGTGACTGAAATCAGCAATGGCTACATTTAAGCCATTGAGCTGATGTTATGGATGTGTTTGGAGCTGGAGACATGGAGAGAATGAGAAGGGGAAAAATGTCCAGTTAATGTCACTGTGTAACTCTGATAAAAACTGTCTGTTTTGAAAAATAGTATTAGTTGGAGGGCTCAAGGAAGTGTAGCTTAGCAAGAGTGCTGAAATTTCCTTTTTATTGTAAAAGGTGTAAAACAGTAATGTTAATGGATTTCAGTCATATGAATAAAAGCAGGAGGAGGGGGCATATACAGCAGCCTTTTCTTTCTCTGCTGTTCAGATAAGCTGTTACTGCTCAGCGTTATCCTTCATTTTTTTTTTTTCTAAATGCTTTTGCCCCTAGCAGGTTTTACTACTATGGAATGTACATGGACCACCTCTCAAAATGATGCAATCTGACAGGAAATCAATATTTTTTTCATAGTAGATTTGAGGGTGTGATTGTCATAATCCTCATCTTAGACTGTTAATGGGCAAATACTAACCTTGATTTTTATCTCCATGTATATCCTTTAGGAAGAAATCTTTCTCTTTGTGCTTGCTGCTCTCTAGAAGTGGTTTGAGGTGCATTGTTTTCAGTTTCTAGCTGCCTGTTTTAGTTCTTATACTTTTGGTTTTGTAAAGAGGGAAGCATGCTTTGCCTTCGAATTTGATAGTCTGAAGACTTCCTAATTTCAAGTGAGATCAGATGAGGATTCCTAGCTGGAAAACACATAGACATATTTAGGGGGCTGTTTTTTTGTGATATTCTGTATTTGAGAAACTTCCCCTTGTAAACTACAGCTGTATGCAGTGATTGTTTCTGAACATAAAATGCAATCAATTTTACTCAGTTACAGGGTTATTAAATCTCAAGAAATATTTTTAATGACACTGCTTAATCAGTTGATACCATGGCTAATAGTGCGATGACAGCTTTTGGAAAAAAATCAATGATTTGTTTAACCAGCAGCTTAGCTGATAAGAAAAGTCTGATACCTTTTTTTCCTCTTTAGAAGCTGTGTTTTCAGATATAACTTTTTTGTATTCCGCACCTAGTTTTTGAGGGAGAGGAGTTTTTGCTTGCTGCAGGTCAGCAGAGCTGGTGCGAAGCAGTGGGGTGACATGCCCAGCGTCACCACCTGACCTGGGGTCGGCAGTGTTCTGCACCCGGGGAAGTCCGGTCCCCCCCGGCGTTTCTCAGCTGCTCCAAAGGGGAAATCCTCCGGGGGTAACTTCTTCCAAAGCGCTGCTTAAGTACGTTATTGCTGACGCGTTTTGCCAGCAAACGAAAACTTATTATTCGTCTCCTGCCTGCCTTGAATTGAAAGAAAATGAGACGGAGCGAGGTAAACAAGCTGAAACAGGCTGTGAAATTACACACGGGGGGAGTGCTGTTTTCTGACTGCCTGCCCTCAGGCCGGGGTTAGCACTCCGCCTAATGACTGCATTTAAGCAATTTTTACCTCGGCGTATTCTGATCCGGTGCTCATAGCGCCGTCACAGACACCGGCCCGCCACGCGGTGCTCCGGGCGGGCTGCCAGCCTGGCGGTGCCGGGGAGCGGGCCGGGCCCGGCGACGGGAAGCGGGGGCAGCGGCGCGCTCCGTCCTTGTCCCCTCAGGGACGGGCCGGTCCGCACCGGGCTGAGCCGCGGGACGAGCGGCCGACCCGGCCCGCCCCGGCCGAGGTGGGGCTGGGGCAGCTCGGCCTCACGGGGTGCGAGGGTGGGGCCAGTGTCGCGGCGAACCGGACCGGACGGTGCCGGTGTGCGTGCGTGTATGTATCACCCCGGCCCGGGCCCCACGAGCGGAGCTGCCCCGTCGGCGCGCGCCGAAGTTGCCGAGGTGCACAAGTCGCCGGGTCACGTGCCTCGGCGGCGCCAATCGGCGCAGCCGTGATGTCAGCGCCAAGCAGCTGCGGGGATGCGGGGCGGCGCGCGGGGTCCGGGCAGTCCGGCATGGCCAGGCGCCGCGCGGCGTGAGCGCGGCGGAGCGGCGCCATGGACGAGCCGGGCATCCTGCGGAGACGGGGGCTGCAGGTAGGGGCGGGCGGTGCCCGCGGGGGTCCGCCCCCGCCTCCCCTCGGTTTGGAAGTTGCCCTCACCTGCCGTGAGGCGCAGAGGCGTGCCCGCCGGCGGGGGGACACCTGTGGGCGGGAGGGGCGCGGCGGCCAGCGGCGGCCGTTGGGCGGTTGTCCGCTGCGCCCGGGCGCTTCCCGGAGAGGCGGGAGCAGCGGTGGCGGTGCGGGCTGGTTCTCCCCGTTAGCTGAGGGTGGGGAAGGACGGCCATATCCCGGGGGAGAAAGTTTCGCCCGCTTGCGGGTCTCTGGGCGTTTGCGGCGTACTTTGCAGCACGGCGAGGCGGGAGCGTTGCCCTTTCCTGCCGGCTTCTGGGTGACTTTCCCGCTGGTGTTTGTAAACTCGGGAAAATGACGGATCCCAGGCGGAGCGCGGGTGCCGGGTGCTGCTCGAACTCGGGCGCGGACGGTGCGTGCTCTTGTGGGATAATGTATTAAAAGCTCAAACTTTTTTTTTTTTTTTCGTTTTTGCGGAAAGTGTATTAATAAAGAGCTTGTGACAACAATCGAGTATAGGGTGTAGTGACTTGTTCACTCTTTCACCAAAATGGAGCACCACCTCGAATCGGAGCGTTCTAGCCCATTGTTTAGAGAGCCTCTTGGCTCAAGTGGCTCTCGGCGATGAAGGTACTTCCTTTCTTTTGTTTTCCTTTACATCCGCAGTGTTTCAGTGGCAGGGGGGCGAAGAGGAAAGCTTCCTTACGTTCGGGAGTATTATTCTTAAGTAGTGTAAACCCCCTTATAATGTTTAAAATGTACTGAACTTGCACAGGTCTGAACTTTAAAGAAAGATGCACTTTCTGATTAGTGCTTTCAACTTGGTGCTGATCAAGTGTCACAATTTTTATTAGACGGATGAAGACAAGTAGAATCTGTAGCCCATGTTGCACAGCATAGAGAAGTCCTAAAACTCTCCGGGGCCTCCTAATCTTTTTAAGAATCCATTAGCTTTTCTTTGACTTTTTGTGCTATTAGCATTTGCCTGTGGAAAGTTGATAACTTTCTTAAACAGATTCTGAGATGTTGTTCAGACCTTACATCCTAAATCTTTTCTGTAAAGTGGAAAGGAGAATCTCTGCTGCAGGTTGCGACTGCTGATGACAACTTTTAAAGGAGAGGATTTAAAAGTTTCAAGAGGTAGATCTTCATAGTGAAACCGGATTTCCTTCTGCTAAACCTGCTGTAATCCATTGAGTAGTGTAAACCGGATTTCTGCCTTTTGACAAGAATTGTACAGCAGTCTGTTCTGATTAAGGGGTGACTTAGACCTTAACGTGAAAGCCTATTGTTGAGTTCTGCAAGCATTACTTTTGAGGTGATTTTTTTTTTATTCTGTAACTTTAAGTAAGTAATTTTCAGTGAATACCAAGAATATTTCACAGACTACTAGCTTACTCTGGCATATGCTTACATGGTCGCTTAAGACTATTAAAAGCTATATAGTGAATGATTCCAGCACCTGAAAGACCAGTTCACACTTGCAGTGCATGCAGTAATTGTTTTGTTTTTAAAGATACGTGCACAGTGACTGTCATTAGAATCTGGTTCCTTGAATGGAGGAAAATAGCCAGTGGTCAAAAGTGTTCAAGTTTACATGCTATCATCTAGAGAAAGATGGAGGAGGAGAACTATTGATGCTCAAGTTGTATTTATTCAAGACACTTAAATGAATCTGTCTTCATATTCACCTCTTGCTCCTCTTTTGTCTGTGCAACTAGCCTAGAGACTAGTATGATGAATTTGTGAACTCGAAGCCAGATGATATGACATGTGACAAAGAATGTAGCTCCTGTTTAATTCTTTTTAGTAAATACTGATTAGATGAAGTCTGCAAGTTGTCTGCTTAGCTGACCTTTGCTGTTTATAGTACATCCCAAAGTAATGAGTTGGTTATTTTATGGTAGTAGTATATGTTCTTATAATTTCAAAAAATTAAATAATTCTGCTGCAGTGAGGTTGTTCTGTGGGACTAATCTATCTTTTGTCTCCTTGTTTTTTTTCATATGCTATTGATATTTTCCTTTAAAGGTTGTTGAGAATATTCTGAAAAGGTTGGTTTTTTTTTTTTTTAAAAAAAAAGTTTTGTGTTAAGGCTGTTCTGAAATACCCGTGATCTTCAGTTAAACATCAGCTAACTTTTCTTCATATGACTTTGTCAGTTCTTTTGATTGCAAGTAGAAATGCTGAAAGGAGGTAAATCTAATTTAAAGCTGTGTGCTCTCTTAGGTGAAGGTGCATTTCAGTTAAACCAGTCATATAGTGGGAAACAGCACATGCTTAAATTAAAAGCCAGATTAGTGCAACTGCTGGGTTTTTTTTTCCGTCTGTACGCAATTTTCTTCAAAGCTTGATTTACAGGACACACAAACCATTTCCTTTTAGACGGAAACCTCATGTAGTTGTGTTTAATGCCATACACCATTGTGCTGTGTTTAAAAAAGGCAAGGAAGCAGCTTGAATTGCATCTCAAAATTATAAGCCTTAAGTAAATATGTAGACCTGGATAAATGTTTTGGGTTGATATGTGGAAGGTTTTTCTGGTGCTCAGGTTTCTAAGAGAGAAACAGCTTTTAATTTGTTGCATCCTGAATGCATACACCTATTTCATCTTAACTACAGCCTCTTCCTTTGTGTCCAGTTACTTGTATTGGTTGTATTTATATAAAAATAAAAGCTTCTGAGTCTGTTGTGTGTGCTTCTTTTTGATGAGCACATTCTGAAGCTTTAATTACAAAGAACACATTGTATTTGTAAGAAACATAAGGAGAAAATAGACCATTTCTTTCAACTTCTAAAAATGCTAAGGATAATTTAGTGTGTATTGAAATAGATGTCTCTTGAAAATAAATTAAAAAATAAAAACAGCTACTTGCATATTCTTCATCACTGTTTTTGGTTGTGTTCTGCTAACAGCCTGTTTCATCCTTCTTCCATGAATTTCTCTAGTAGGTGTTTGTCCAAGCAGCATGTTTGGACAAATACCATAAACCAAAGACTCCAAACCCATGTCATGGTGGGTATAGGTAACAAATTTTCTTCAGTCTGTAAGAAGGATATGGGAATGTGGGAGAAATCTTACTGCCAGATGCAGCCAGCTTCAGTCATGCTTCCAGAGCTGATGAAGCTTTCTCTTTGTTGAACAGATGTGCTGGATGCTTTGGGCCTTCCCTTTTCCTTTTACTAATTTCAGTTCTGCCTTTAAGTGGCTGGTAAGCAGTGTCTTGTAAATCTTGGGGTAATTACATGAGCTTTTTTAATTAGACTTACAGAGGAATTGACCAACAGCAGAGAAATCAGCTGTACATGAAACCTCCCAAATGTCATAGAAAATGCTGTGTTTATTTGTTTTCTTGTCTCTAGGTGTATTTTTTTTGTAAATGCGAGAAAATTTTCTCAAGGATCTAAGGCTTCTTTAAATTCAGGACGACTGCATTGCATGAAGTTTGCGGAGATATGATTATAGCCAACATGGAAAATTCCAATTGAAAATCTTCTAATACCGTACTTCACACATTGATTTTTTTTTTTGGGGGGGGGGTAGGTGGGGAATGAAATGAAAATAATTTAATATAAATATTCAGACTCATTGCTGTAGAAATGGAAACAGGCAATGTAAATGAAAATGTAGTGTAAATGGAGTGTTGCTACTTTGGCAGAGCTAAGGAGTCAGTTTATACTAATTCCACGTAATTCTAGAAAAGATGGCAAGGGGCACAGTCACTACATAACCTTGTCAGCTCCTTTCCTCCAACTCCAGTGCAGGAAAACCATTGGCTTTTGTAGGCAAACATTTTGAAATTTGGTATATAAAGTGTCCAGAGCTTGCAAAAAATAAAATCTTACAGATTTTTTCCAAATCCTTGCTTATTGGCTCACCTAAAAATGCATTCTGTGAAATTGGACAGAAAGGAAACAATTTCTGAGGAAAAAATGGCCATATTTGTGGCTCCTAAATGGGTTTGATTTCTTTGGAGTGCTTAGTAGTTGTGTCCGGTCTTGTCTAATATGTTATTTCTTCAGGGGCTGCACCTGCAAAGTAATGTACAGACCTGCTTAAATTGGGACACTTATTCTTTCATTTTATGAATTGTTTGCGTGAGCAGCATACGTAGATATAAAATGTAAAAAAACCCAGAATTGTATGTACTCTTGGTAAATTGTTAATTTTTTTCCTGATGGAGCTTTTTTAAAAAAAAAAATAATCATTCTAGGCACTGTTACAGGAGACAGGGCATTTTAAGCCTTTCCTTGTTATAGGGGGATGGATGTGCAGGTTAGAATAGATGTTTTATTTGTTTAAATAATGATAGACAGTGATAGCTGCCTTTAGAAAGCACAGGACCAGCCTTCTGAGAGGAGAGATGGTGATGTAACGAATACTTTTTCTCTCCTCATTAGTTGTCACTTCTGCAGGCCAAATGGAGTGTACAATCTCTTGATCAGTTAGTTCATCTCTATTTTCCAGGCATTCATGTGTTGCTATATGTTTGTGAGGTCTTCTGAAAGGCTTTGTGTCAGACATATGTTTTGCTATTATTTGAGTTTTGAAAGCTTTTCTGAAAGGGTTAACTTCTGTCCTTGCTTCTCTTGGTGTTGTGGTCACTTTATTTCAGGGTCTAAAATCAAAAACAAGAAAAAACAAAAGCCTGCCGCTGTGTTCAGAGCTAGAATACTTGNGGAATGAAATGAAAATAATTTAATATAAATATTCAGACTCATTGCTGTAGAAATGGAAACAGGCAATGTAAATGAAAATGTAGTGTAAATGGAGTGTTGCTACTTTGGCAGAGCTAAGGAGTCAGTTTATACTAATTCCACGTAATTCTAGAAAAGATGGCAAGGGGCACAGTCACTACATAACCTTGTCAGCTCCTTTCCTCCAACTCCAGTGCAGGAAAACCATTGGCTTTTGTAGGCAAACATTTTGAAATTTGGTATATAAAGTGTCCAGAGCTTGCAAAAAATAAAATCTTACAGATTTTTTCCAAATCCTTGCTTATTGGCTCACCTAAAAATGCGTTCTGTGAAATTGGACAGAAAGGAAACAATTTCTGAGGAAAAAATGGCCATATTTGTGGCTCCTAAATGGGTTTGATTTCTTTGGAGTGCTTAGTAGTTGTGTCCGGTCTTGTCTAATATGTTATTTCTTCAGGGGCTGCACCTGCAAAGTAATGTACAGACCTGCTTAAATTGGGACACTTATTCTTTCATTTTATGAATTGTTTGCGTGAGCAGCATACGTAGATATAAAATGTAAAAAAACCCAGAATTGTATGTACTCTTGGTAAATTGTTAATTTTTTTCCTGATGGAGCTTTTTTTAAAAAAAAAATAATCATTCTAGGCACTGTTACAGGAGACAGGGCATTTTAAGCCTTTCCTTGTTATAGGGGGATGGATGTGCAGGTTAGAATAGATGTTTTATTTGTTTAAATAATGATAGACAGTGATAGCTGCCTTTAGAAAGCACAGGACCAGCCTTCTGAGAGGAGAGATGGTGATGTAACGAATACTTTTTCTCTCCTCATTAGTTGTCACTTCTGCAGGCCAAATGGAGTGTACAATCTCTTGATCAGTTAGTTCATCTCTATTTTCCAGGCATTCATGTGTTGCTATATGTTTGTGAGGTCTTCTGAAAGGCTTTGTGTCAGACATATGTTTTGCTATTATTTGAGTTTTGAAAGCTTTTCTGAAAGGGTTAACTTCTGTCCTTGCTTCTCTTGGTGTTGTGGTCACTTTATTTCAGGGTCTAAAATCAAAAACAAGAAAAAACAAAAGCCTGCCGCTGTGTTCAGAGCTAGAATACTTGGCATGGGACCAAATTTCGTATTGGTAGCCCGTATTGCACTTTTCACTAATGCCTTCTGATAATTGCAGTAACATTTCTTGATAATGTCTGCAATATGTCACAGAGCTGTCTGACTGTTTTGTATTAGGTTTGGAAGGCAAAGCATAAACTTAATGTTCCTTCATGTCAAATCCTTCAGTGAGCTCAGCGGTGGAATCTGTAGTGATTTGAACTGAGCTTGGTTGTGTTTTAAGGGTCATAAAGAAAACCAGCTTTGGAGTTCCCTGTGCGCTTGTTAGCTCCTGTTCATAGTCACTCAGCTTATCCCCAAACTCTCTTTGTGGGTTTTTTGTTTTTTGGGTTTTTTTTTGCCTGCTTAGTAATAATAGGAGTAATATCTGTATGAAGGATAATAACTTCTGATTGAAACAGTTAGGGTTTTTTTTTTTTAAATTCTATGGGTAGTTCTTGGTTTAACAGATGGTTTTGCTAGCATTGGGTTTTACTCACTTTGCAACAACTAATGAAACTAACAGTTTCCCTGCTTTCTCTCTGACATTTTTCATAAGATGCTCATTAGAGTTTGATGCAGTTTTGTTTGTGATGCTGCTTCATGTGTCATGTTTAACATAGTGATTTGAGGTTTGTGTTCACCTGCTGATAGGTGGAAGACCTTTTTTTCAAAAGTCTGAAGTTTTCAGTTTCTTAAGTTAGAGGTTTTGTCAAAATTACTTAGAGGCTTTGAGATGCTATTAATTCCTTTTCCTATTAGATTGAAGCAATAATTTTTTTTGCTTATAGTGATTCCAGTTATCCATCCAAACATAAACATAAAGAATTGCTACAGTCACAAAGCAAACCACTCAAAACTGCCATTTCATAATTTAATTTTGGTTTCTTGGCTTTAATTTTTTCTCCTCTACAACTTCTTAGGTCTCTGTGTCTACTTCCACAACCCTAGCTATTCTGTATGTGATCCTTGCTTTGTCTGCTGTAAACCAGAATGTTTTTTTGTGTCAACAACTCATGTTCTCTTTAGTCTTATTCAATTACTTAGTCTCAGCTTCTACTCTTCTGTTCCTCTTGGATCCCACCCCTGCCCCCTTTTTCATTGAAGTCCCCCTTGATTTTAGTTCTCAAGTTTAGCACTCCACAGTGGCATGCAGCAACTGAGACTGGTGATAGAAAGGATAATTGCAGTCAGTGTCTGTGCCCTTGAGAAGAAGCAAGCTCTTCAGAGACTTCAGGTGCTAAACTCTGAGTTTCTGTAGGGCACATTATGTTTGGAGTACTTTGTCCTTTTTGAAATTCTTTATTTTTTTATATATAGTTGGCTTAATTTCATAGGGATATTAAATAACACTTCTCTGGCACTGGGGTATGCTCCCCAGCAAAGACACTATGTAAAAGCAAGGGAATGATTTAATTGCAAAGTACTGAGAGATGGGTTTTTTAAGCTTTACTGTCAGGACAGATCAATTTTAGCAGCACTATACCAAAATGTCATCCTTGGGTAGGTGCTGTAAAATAAAAAATCTCAAGTGATAAAATTTCAAGAAAATGTTTAAGTAATCAAAACCACAATCTTAAAGAAACCAGTAGGTGGCCCTTAGTTAAAAACTGGAGCTTGTGGCATGATTGGTAACCAGTAGTTCCTGTTACCAAACAATTTGCTTTCCTGAGTTTAATTTTCACCTCTCTGGAACCTGGTAGATTTTTAGAATACCTAGCCCGTACAGTGCATTACAGTGGGTATGTTGTCTAGTGATAAATGTCATCTTACAATTCTTCTGATAATATTTTAGCCTTAGAAAGCTAGAACTTCACATGTGCATGTGTTTTATTTGAATATTCGTCTTGTTCTCTACAGATAATTGATGCTGTATCAAATACAGAAAGGTACCTGAAGATGCCTTTCAGCTAATGCAGGTTCCTCTCCTGACCTGTAATGTAACTTTCTCTTCCTGTGTGAAAAGCAAGGGAGATGGGGTAAAAAGTGTATAAAGTATGTTCTTGCATTAACTTGTTTTGAGTTAATTTGATGTGAAAGGTTTTTTAATGTATTTTATCTCTTTGCTTTAAATGATGCCACAAGAAGGATACCGTTTCAGTTGCTCTAAAAAAGCCTAGTTCTACACAAGTTCTTTGGGTACAGTAGGGAATTTAGCAGTCAGAATTTGTGTGCAGAAGAACCTGAAAATAATCCCTATCCTCTTATGTTTTCTGAATACAACACTCACAGGCACAGCTGGAGAATTTAGGTTATAAGTGAAAAATTGATTTTAGGACTCCAGTGCCCCTTGTGAACACAGTTTTATACGTTTAAATTACTTCCAATTTTTCAAGATTTTAGTAAATGTAGAGAAGTGCAAGAAAGGAAAGGATAATATAAATGAAAAATTAGGAAGAGCAAATGTTTATGACCAGGGTAAAAGCTATATTTTATGGTACTCTGATTCTTTATTAGTTTGTGTGCTATTTCCTTTTTTGATTCTTCAAGACACAGAGGTGTATTTGTGTTTAAATATGAAAGGTTATTGCAGTTAATGTGGTGTAAGCTGAGTAGTGATCAAGTGTGTTGCGTTATTAGATTGTATCTGTGACTGGTTGATAGCGATAAATAGCAGATTTTAACATTTAAGCACCAAGCTAAATTGCATTTTCTTATTTTGTCACTTTTGCCCTGAATATTGGCTCTTGTCTGGAAACTACAGGTCAAGATTGTTCTTAGGACAAGGCAGCCAAAATCTACAATTTTCTTGGGTTGGTTGGCACCAGAGAAGATCTGATGCAAAGTGTTATCATATTTATAATTTGCACACTTTGCTTTGCAGTAGTGATAAGAGATTTAACTCTAACAAAGCTATTTGTGTGAGATGGCTGTCAAGACCTGATTATGTTTCTCCCTAATCTGAAGGTAGCAGTCTCTACCTTAGTTCAAGAACGTGTCTGCTAAACTAGTGTAACATCTTGATTCACTGTTAGCTTGGTTTGGTTTCATTTCTCAAATAGAACTTGAACTTGGTTGACTTTCTTGTCTACTGTCTTAGGGCCCTGTATAGTTTTTCATCTTTCAGCATATATTTCTTTCACCAGTCTTTGGATTTTGGTTTATGTTGCTTGCTATTTGCTCTGCCAGTAATGCCAATTTTGTTACTCTGCTATTTGTCTTTTGTCTTTCTTACGTTCTCTTTAAGCTCATGGCAAAACCCTATTCTTGTTGAGATTGCAGCTGAGGACTTGCTTTTTGAGGTTTTAAAATAGAATTATGACAGAGCAACCACCTTTTTTGTACATGCATTTTATTTTCTTCCCTTCAGTTCCTATGCATTTATTTGTGTGTGTTCAGGACTGACGTCTGTTTAATGGTTTCTGTAGCACCTCATGCGCCTTGCTTTAACGGTAAGAATGGAACATTCCTGTTATTTCTTCAGCACTGCTGCAGAACATAATAGTGTATGCTTTTTGATTGCCTGTTTCCCTCTCAAGACACCTTCAGTTATTTCAATATCATTTTTCTCTGATGTGGAGTCTATCTGACAAATCAATACTAAGGTCTTCTGATGCTGAATGCAGTGAAGCTGCTGAGGCTTATAGGTATGTGAAGTGTGTCTTCAGTCTCTTAAGGAAATGCAGGGAGAAGATTCAGGTACTTTTAAACTGATGCGTTTCCACAAAGGAGCTATTCTAGAAAAAGGATTATGTTTAAATCACCAATTTTTCATGTGTATTCTCTCTAGCATCACTGAGGAAATGCAGTAATCAATGAGAATCCTGTCAGATATTAATTCTTGCCTTTTTCTCCTTCAAAATGCCCCAATGTTCTTTGTTCAAATACTGTAATGGTTAACTGTGTTCGACAGGATGCAGTAGGGAGAAGAGGGCAGTGCCATAACTAGCAGTGCTAATGGGAGGGTATCTGGCACACTGAAGTGTTAAACTGCCAAGCAGTTTGAGCATACCTGTTACTTACATGTTTTTGTCATGCAAAATTTGACATCTATGGCTGTGCTGCAAGAACAGGATAACAGAAAGTTACCTCAGGTTAATTTTTCCTTTGCCAGTAGTTTCTGTTGTTGGACGGATTAATTTGTGCAAGATACAGTCCTGGCCTTTGATTTCTGCCCTCTTTGGGAGACAGCTTTCAAAAGTTTGTTTTCTTACTGCTTAAAGTTGAAGCTACAGACATACATTGTTTTTTATTGGCTTGGTTTCTGGCCTTGGCTCTAAGGATTGCCAGATGTATCATGATGCAATATTTTTTGTCAAATAACAGACAATGCATTACTTTTTTTCTTTTTTAAAAATTCTGTAACTAGATAGAGATCTTTCTTCCTTATTATGCTTTGGGTGTGCTGTGAGATGGCTCTCTAAGAGAAAGAGTTTACCTGGTCAGCCTGTAGAGCTTAGCACAGAGCCTAGCTAAGTCTATATTGAAGATTAAATTTAAGGCAGTGGAAATCAGCAAGAAATCAACATCTTACAAGTTAAAAAAACCAAACCAACCAACCCCTCTTCCCCAGTAAACCCCCAAACATTTTACACTTGCTTGAATCTAAAGCTGAGAGGGAAGAACTGTGTATCAGAGTTTGTAACATGGTCCTGCCTCCATGCTTGTCATGCTTAATTGCCTGCTCACTGAAGGATCTTCCTCAGTTTACAACAGTGAGTGATTGAATTCAGAGTACTTTGAAGTCATGGAGACTACCATGAGTGAAGATACTACATTGTTGCCCTCCATGCCAGTGCAAGGCTTGCATACATTTTTATCTTATACCATGTTGTCAGAATGGCAAGTTCCAAGCTTCTGTTACAAGCTTCTGAACCCATGCTAAAGTTGCCGGGCTCTGCCTGAATTAATTCTCTTAGTTTTGTCATCAATCTCACAGAATCACAGAAT
>VZTO01024509.1:3408-23043 GCA_013400615.1 Syrrhaptes paradoxus | reverse complement strand
TCTTCAACATTTGCACAAATGACTGAAATTTCATAGTAAATGTTAATTCTTTCTACTTTTCCTGTGCCATTTAAAACTGGGAAAATAAAAATAGCTATATAGCTGTTTTGAGGTCAAAAGCTGTTTAACAATACACGTTAATATGATATCACAACTGCAACAAGTGTCTCTCTTAGAACTCCATTTTTGGAAGTAATATTGTTGAAGTTCACTGTAACTTTCTACTGAAAGCTGGAAAACAGAAGCTGGGAACACTGGTTTTGGAGTGGAATCTTTAGGAACTTTTGGTTTATGCAGACATCAATTTTATACATTTGAAATGTGTATGTGGCTGATAAGAATATTAAAAGTCTGAAAACCATTTACCCACTAGAAAGAGTGTTTTCAAAGGAATATATGCCCCGTACTTTGTGTAGTAGACTGATCTTTTTGATTGGGGATGAGATGTGCCTTCCCAAAGCAGATTATACCGCAGTAGTCTGCTGTGTGGGATTTTTCTGCTTCTGAAGTGTTCAACCACCACTGATCTAAAGACCATTTTTATTTGGTTACAAGACTTTTTCAAGTTCTTACACTTTGTCACATACTGCTTTTGTGTGGTTTTTTTCTCATCTTCTTTTTCCTATCCTGCTTTAGTTTTACTGATGTCCCCTCCTATCCTTAATTTTGTTGCCATCACTTCTCTCCCTCTGCAAATTCTTCTGTAAATTAGAAGCCAGTGGAGACTTAAACGGGATCTAGTGTGACATATTCCATATTTTTCTTCACTTTTGCAGACTTCAGTGACATGGTCAGTAGTAGTGCTTACCTTTTGTACATCTATTTCTAGACAGTGCCATTAGTCTCTATTGCATGACTATTCCATTTGTGTACGTTTTTTTAAGAAAGGATAAGAAAAAATATTGTCTAATATCTCTCTTCATTTTCTTCTTTCACATTTCTTTCCCTTTCTGTTTTCCTTATTCCCCAGACAATTTATTTTTTCTTTTCTTTTTTAAGGGCTTTTTGAAAGCCAGCTTTCAAATGCCTTTTACCTTGCAACCATTTCCCCAGTCCCCTACTGTGCAAATTAGCAGTTCTGGAGGCAAGAATAGGAGATATCTGTTCATGTTGCAGGGAAGCAAAGTAGAGACATTATACTACTGAAGGAGACATAAATTTCATGAGTTAACACACTGGCAGATATCTGTATGGGCTTTTAGTTAGTGCTGGGTGACCTATCACCTCCTCCTTTCCCTAGATTTGAAGAATAAGAGACTAATAAAAGAGAACAAAAGGGAGAGTTTAGACAGTTTCAGAATGTTAAAGCTTAGCGAAGCGATAGTCTCGTTTTACAATTTCATTTTAAAAATCCAACACATACAGTAAGCTACATTTCACTTGTGCTCACCCATCATCCTATAACCTACAGTTCTGCTTATAATGAGGAATCTGTGGCTCAGGAACCCAAACTACACAGTGCAATTCTTTGAATGGCCATAGCTCTTTGGTTTTATGTTGGTTTTGTTTTGGTTGTTTTCGGTCTGGAACTTGCAATTAATTTTGCTGTTAAGGTACTGAGAACATGCCATGTATGCAGGTGCAAATCAGTGCCTCCTCATCCTGGAATTATGTCAGGTAAAGGCAGTGGATTGCACCATTATAAAATATGGGTCCACAATTAAAGTGTGTGTAAGGACATATATGCACCTGAGGATTTCAAAAGCTTCTGTGATGAATAATTAAATAAATTTAAAAAGAAGAATACTGCTTAAGTGAACAAAGCTGATTGTCACACATTGTGAATGACCATGTGCTGACAGTGCTAAGGCATGGCATTGCATAGGCTGAGAAGTTTCTAAGGCTCATACTGATTTACTGGAGCTCCAGGAGTTTTTCAGTATCCCACATGTCTGTACAGCAATCATTCTCAGATACTCTAAACATTATTAATTTTTGTTTATAAAAATAAAGACTGGAAGAAGCAATTGTTTCTTGAAAGTCTGGATATGAGGCATGGCCAGTGAGTCCTGCTGTCTCTTGAGCTCCATCTGATTTTATTTTATTCTTTTGGTCAGGGAAACCTTTCAACATTTTCACAAAAATGGGAGAACACTTGCAATCCATGACCTACGCAAACATATTCTTAAAAGTACTCTTTCCAGTAAACATACTCTTTACAGCATCTTATCTCTTATGTTTTCAGAGTCCTACATTTCCTGCTTGCTCATCTCAATTTCCTCAGTACTCTTAAATATTGCTAGGTATTCTAAAGCCATACATGTTATATGGCTTTTTTTTCTGAAACGAATCACTCTTACTTAGTCCCTATGCAGCTAGTTTTCTTCACAAGTTGCAGATCTCTACCACAAAGACTTGCTCCCATTTCTTGAAAGTTTCCTCATTGTGTATTTTCCTCATGTTTCAATGTTTACAGTCCCTCAGTGGCTGTTATGAAGTCCCAGCAGTAAGAACTAAATCTGCTGGTTTTAGGGGAATACTATTTCTCCACTTTCCTTCCAGTAGGCATATGTGGCTAGACTACTTTTGTCATTACATACTTATAATATCCTCCTTGCATATTTTAGTCAGTATTTAGCTGGCTCCCCATTTTCTAAAGAACTCAGCAGTAAAGCAGTTTCATGCTTCAGCCAGAATTAATGTCAAACACAGGCAGGGCAGGTGCCCTGAATTGCCACAGGCAATGTGGTCCATATTGTTACTGTTACTTTGTATTTAAATAATTTCCAAGTCTTCTTTCATAAGGACAGCTTAACATTTTCCTTGTGGTCTGTTTTGCCGCTGACAGAACATATCTTTTGTCTGTGAACCCCAGAGGAATTTGTGGAGCCCCATCACAGCTCTGCTTTTGGCCAGTTCTCGTGGTTTTCTCTTTGAGGGCATAAATACACATGCCTATCAGCCTGACTGCTTTAATCCCAGCTGAAGAGAACCATGGTTTTAAGGTTTCTGCTTCTATGTTAAACTAATACTAATCCCAGATGTGATTATATTTGTCTGATTCAATGGGAAATAAGGGTTCAATTGATAATGCTGTCTATCACTTGACCATTCTCATCTCCTGACTAATTTCTGAACTTGCCAACCAATTGCCACCAAGGAGGAAGGTGGATCAGGGGCAGACAGACACACTTACTCTCCTCCACCCCCCTTCTTCTTGAGTGCATAGAGAATTGATTTTTTTTAAGGATACATCTCTATTAGTAAATTTATGAGGTGTATTTTGTGGTCCTGAGGACTACTGGCATGACATGGCTGGCACCCACATGGCTTAGCTTTTCCCTGGCTCTGTTCACATCACGATGGCAGCAGTGTAGAGCTGGTCAGGAATGATTCCTGGTTTGTACAGCTCCTTACTCCTGTTACAGCACTACTTAGTTTGACATGGGAAAACCATGCAGGTGAGTGTGCTTGCACCTAAATAGGATGGGACCTGCCAGAGCAGTGGTCAAGCATGTGCCACAGCACTCTTTAATTCATTAATATTAAAAGAAGCTGTTGTCTGTCTTGCTCTGTTTGAAGCACTCAGTGAACCTAGAGAGCTTGCACAGCTGAGGTAAGCAGGAGGAGGTTGAGCCAAAGAATATAGTGTAAAAGACACCTCTGCAGTGAGGGTGACACATGAGTGTGAGGCTCAAATGGGACATTTGAGAAAAAGAGGTTTTTTGTGTTTTTAGAAATTATGAATGCTACATGGAAGTTCGTATTAATTTCACATGATAACAATTCTTTTGTCCACAATGATTGTTTCCATTACTTGGTTGTGTGAATGTAAATCTTAAAAATGTCAGCTAAAAGACTTGCATAGTCCCTCTCAATCCACATTTCTTTCAAAGAAAGGGATGAGTCTATCTCAGAGAACTTCTTAAGTTCTTCTATTCTATATAAAGTACCCTCACTGTAATACTTATACCCTGGTTGTCCCACAAGAAAAGAATCATTTCTATGTGAAGTATTTTCTATTTTTTTTTCCTGTGTCAAATTGGACTGTCAGTTATGGCCTAGGAAGAAGATAAATGTTTTCAAAATGTTACTTCCTTGCTTAAGCAAAGATTGCTCAAAACATAGTAATAATTACTCATTTTTTCTCACAGCTCTCTTGTTAGCAGATCCCATGGCATCTTCATTATTCTGCATGCAAAGCAAGCAGGCACAAGGTCCTTTATAATTCTGGGAATTCACTGAGGGGAATGCAGGTGAACCCTGAAAACATGCTGCATCAAATCCAAATAAAAAGTAAACAATCTTTTCAGGGATCTGCAATTCATATAAACTAAGGCAGATCCTTATAGATACAAGTAGTTCTTTTAAATCACTCTGAGAAATTAAGCTGGAT
Organism: Syrrhaptes paradoxus; assembly: GCA_013400615.1. NCBI lineage: Eukaryota > Metazoa > Chordata > Aves > Pterocliformes > Pteroclidae > Syrrhaptes > Syrrhaptes paradoxus. The sequence goes on along the minus strand of VZTO01024509.1, from coordinate 18,707 downwards.
AAATAAAGTGCCTTCTCCCCTAAAGTTCAACATAAGATTGATATAAATAGGGCATAAATAGTAATCTTTTCATAGCAACAAAAGTTTAATATTTTGGGAGGATAAAATATTACTTAAGGTACAAGACTAAGGAAAACACTTCAAAACATTTTGTTTGGCAAATGGTTCAAGACTTTGATTTGTACTGTTCTTGCAGTACAGTGCTTAGAGAGTTAAGTCCAAATATGAGCAACGCGAGCAGTGTAGGAGGGTGTGGAAGGTATAACTTCTAGGAAGACTGTGTATGGTTTGCAGCTTTGGAGGCGTGATAGATTCAGTTTGGCACCACTGCTATAGCAAGGACACTTGTGAGAAACACGTCAAAGCACAGACCGATATCTCTAGGCTCTCTGTGACTGCTGCTACCATAGCAGGGATGGTATGCAGATCAGAGAAGGTGGCTGCTAGAGGATGTAGAGAAGAGAAAATGAGGTGCCCCAAGGGTCAGCATTGCTCATTATACCTCTGATATTATAACTGAACATAAAATTTTATCAGAGAATGAGGTGATATGAATGAGAGGGTCTTTCTGTGGCCTTTGTACACTTGTAGTGTAGTTTTCATCGTTTGTCTAGAATGGATTTCCACAGGGACTCTTCCGCCATTTGCCTCTTCATGCTGAACACATTCAAAGTAGATGATATTTTCTTCTGTACTTTAGACCAACTTGCTGATCGGCCTGTCTTTGTGACGTCTCTGGACAAGCTGGACTCCATTGTGGTTTTGCATGAGTGTCTACATTTCTGACTAAATTCTTGAAGATGGAGGAGAACATTACCTTCTTGCAAATATGACAACACACTGTTTGTAATTATTGCGGGAGTCAAAGGTCACAAGTGATTTAAATCCAGTACTTTCTCTTGCTGACATGTTCTCAAGTACTTCCTAGACATATGTGCAAATTGCCTGTGGTTAGAAGAATTTCAGGTTCATGTAAGAGAGGTATTTTTCTCTGTTTGACAATAAACCAGATCAGTAGGGGGACCAGAATAACTACAGCAATTCAAAACTCTGCTTTGAAGTGAAATAGTTCTCTACATCCCATTCCACAAGATAGAGGAAAAAATGGACCATGAGATCTTGTAGCTCTGGGAAACTGGTAAACATGTTGGAAATTAAATAGATACTAGTGAATACCCTACACTTAGAAATATAAAGTAGTAAGTAAATTAAAAAATGGTGGAACACACAGTTAATCCATGGTGCAGTCTAATGTATGGGCTTGGGGGTCTAATTGCTTGAATATTTATTGTTCACTCACCAGTAAATATTTCAGTGAATTCTTCTCTATTTTATGCCCCACAAACGATTTAGTGTTTTTGTCTACATAATTTCTCTTCCTGTCTGTCACAACATGGGAGACTATCGTTGCNTTCTCTACATCCCATTCCACAAGACAGAGGAAAATTCTATTTGCCTTCCTTGCTTCTTCCTCTTGCCCTTTTTCAGGTCTGTCTTTTTTTTTTCTTTTGTTTCTCACTTCTACCCTTCACCTTCTCTGTTTCCACCATGGCTCCCAACAGAAGAGACCACTTGTGCTCTTCTTGCTGTTACACTTGACCATATCACACCCTTCTAAAAATATTGTCATTGATCTGAAGCCTTCAATAATTTCAAAATCCCATGTGGTTTGTGCAGCCATGAGAAAGAAGTCTTTGTGAGACACAGACTGAACAGTGCTTGTGACCAGAGGCCAATTCTTAATTGATTTTGCTACAAGGAGTGGGAATGAAAAAGGATACACCGTGCATCAAATCCAAGCTTTGCAAAATGCATAAATGTCCCAGGAAACAGTCTGTCTTTGAGAGGATTTTCTAGTCCTGGTAAAATCTGGTAAAAGATTTTCTTGTTTTGATTTAGTTCTACTGAAACTTACTCATCTTTTCTCATACCGAAAGGTTAATTGCAGAAATTGTTGCCTTGTGTTTTCTAGTGTAGAGATGTATTTTTAGAAACTATGAGATAGTGGCAAGTCTTTTCCATTTTCTGTGTATTTTTTTCCAGATTCCATAGAAACTTTCCCCCCTGTTACTATTTACTCATCACTTCCTCTCTCTTCTCTGACTGCTTTAAAACCCAGTGAAGTATTGTCCCAGGTCAGCCTCCTCCTTTCTTCAGTCCTTTTTTTCCTTATTCTCTTTCAACTTTCTGTTCCTCTTCCTTTTTCATCCAGTTTTGTCTTAATAAGTAACATCAATTCCCAATTACTCCAGGGGTAGAATAAACCTGTCACTTCCCTAGCATGCCTGACTGGGCTCTGTGCTGGCTCTTGTGACTGTTGGAGAAATTATATTCAGTTCTGATACCACGTGCGTATTTTCATTGATGCTTTGCGGTTTGAGAAGCCCTGAACAGCAAGAATAGTTCATTTCACAGGAACTGTACAGGAGAGACTCTAGTCCTAACAGCCTGATGTCTATCATTTTGCTAATTATCCAAAAGCAAACACAATGGCCAAAACACATGCTAACTGCAGTAAGCAGGTCTACAGTTAAAACTGAAAAACTAGAACAACCCTTCCTTCCCAAATATGAGTTGCTTTGGGTAGGCCTGCTGATATGAACAGCCCATCACAGATATTTCTCCGAGTACTTTAGCCTACCTTTGTTTGGACATCCCATTCCACTTTTGTGAAGAATAGTCCCTAAAACTTCACATACAAACCAAGATCCAGATCTTCTTTTTTCCCTATTCTTTTAACAGGGTTGCAGTGCATATCAAAGTGACAGAAAGTGGCTTGGATAGATTCAGCTGCTCAAGAATTGGGTTTGTGTCACTGTGACCAGCTCAACGTGTGCCTTCTGGCTGTCTGTGTGCCAGCCAGTCCCTGTGGCTGCATTATTATTTACAGCTATTGAACCCAGTAACTGATACCAATGTGGAGAGAGGGGAAGGAAGCTGCTGTGTGTGTACAGTGGAAGGGGATTGACGTCTGTTTGCCTGAGGTATCTAATGAAGTTTATTAGCTGCCAAGTTTGGTTTGGAGCCTTGGCTCTGGCGCCGACGCTGGGCCATGGTTCATTGCATGCCTTTCGTTGATCGCCTCAACTTGCTGTGTGATTCCTTTCTCTCTCTTTTCTCTCCCTCCTTGCTGCAGATCGTTGTGTTTCTGTCCTGCCGATGCCCACTGCGAGCACAAGCTCGGAAGTTCCCAGCCATAGTTAACTGACCGCTATGGACTGGTTCCAGGAGCGGCAGCAGGAGGCCTTGCACTCCATCAGCGGGAGGCTCATGGAGGAAGCCAAGGGGGTCGAGGTACAGAGTTTCAAGCTCATCAGTCTTCTAAGGAAGCAGTGGAGATCATTGAAAGATCAATAACTGAATAAGCTGAAAAAAAACAATGCTCTTTTTACTCCTTTTTTTGCATACTTGTTGCCTTCAGTGTTGTTCAAGCTCACCCCTGCTAAAAGCTGAATTTTTATGGCATGTCACTGCCCCTGCCCAGTTCCTTCAGCAGACTTTAGAGAGCTGGCTAGAACAGAGAAGTGACAGGAAAAGAAGAGAGGCATGTAATTTGTAGTGCTGTCTTTGCAAAATCTTTCCATTCTAGGTTAGGATCTTATAGATACAGAACTTACTTTTCAATACAGATAAATATATTCACTAGTGCTGTAGCAAGTGAGGCTGAAATATTGCAGTGAACAGGCCAGGCTAAGAGAAGAGTTTTTCTCTATAAAATTTCCTCTATAATCACATGGCAAACACCTTTGGAGATTTAATATCTGGGCAACTATTCTCTTTTTGTTCCTGATTGATCTAGAGTGCGACTTGTTTCTTTTCAGAAAAAAAAAAAAAATAAAATAGTGCATTAGTGAGTTTCCTTTCAGGCAAAAGGAATATTCTTCTAAGTGTTTTAACAAACTGCCTCTGTTGTTCCACCTAGCACCGGACAACACTGTCATGCTGGCGGTGAGACTGCTCAGGTATTTGCTGGTGGAGTAATTCCCATAGACCTGGAAAAGATTTAATTTCTTTCAGCTATTGCAGTTGCAGTAGTTTCATTCTGGAGTGCTGTATTATATTTGGGACCATCTATTTGTATAGGGGATTTATAATCACCAGAGACTGAGGATTTCAGGAATGCCCGAGGAAAAGCCTTCTGGCTTTACAAAACACAGGGAGTCGTCAGGAAATGAAGGAGCTGGGGAAATCTGCAGGGGTGCCTGGGGCTGCTTCCAGGGTACCCCGCGGGCTCTGCCCCTCCCTGGGGACTGTGCGGGGCAGAGGGGCCGCGGGCATGCCCGGCTGCGCGGGACGGGAGGGGAGCAGCCCCGGCCGGCTGCGGGGCGGGGGGGCTCCGGCGCTGGGTGGTCCCCGCGCTCCAGCGGCGTACGGGTGCCTCCTGTAGGACTGCAAGGGAAAGAGAGATGTTTGCAAATACTTCTCATTTGCATTTCCCATCAGCATCTTCTGCTTTATTTTAACAGCTCATAACAGATTTAAAGTGTTACTAGGATAGTTATTTTTTGTCAGGTGAACTATGGGGGTGTGGTAGTCGTTAACTTTAAGTGTGATACTAACTTGCAGATTCCCATTTATTTGAAAGAAACTGCTAGGGTTACGTGGAGAAAAGAGAATAGAATTTGTTTTGACTTAATATATTATTTTTTCAGGTCCTTAAGTAATCATATTTTTCACCTTTGAATATACACATGGTCATGAGAATTTAGGCTTTTAATATTGAAATTGTTTTGCAGATGTTTTTAAACTTTTTTCCATTTAAGTATTTTATTCCTATATAATTATTTTTTTAGATATTTAGGAAAGTTTTCACTGATTCAGACAACTCTTGATGAGTGTCTTTTTCACTTCGATGTTAACTGCTCCTGGTAAATACCTTTCCTGTTCAGTTCCCAGCAAGTGAAATAAACGGCAACTGACAAAATAATGTGACACTTCATTGACAGTGAGTTAAGGTTTCTGCGTCATCAACAGACATGAAGCAGTACTGGGTGCCTGAGTCATGTCTGTGCGTGCAGCTGATGAGAAGACCAACAGACAAGAGAGCAGAATGCAGGAAGAGACAGGGGAAGGATTTGAAAGTGATGGGAAAAGGGAACCCAGAACAGAGGCATTGAAATAAAAGAGAAACTATGACAGTGTTATGAGAGGAGAGGAGGGGAGCTCAACGAAAAGAAGTAGAAAAGAAGCAAAACTGAACCAGAAAGGTAGAGAGGTTACAGTGAAGAGTCTGAGGAGGAGTAAAAGGGAGATGTAGGTAGAATAATCACAGAAAAATTAGTAAAGTTAGTAAAGAGAGCGGGAGGACAAGAGAGTTCTGGAGTTATATTAAGACATTTGAAAGAATGAGAGGGGCAGGGTGGAAAAGGACCATGCTGAAGAACAGAGGGAATCTTAGCTGCAGTCTGCCATCCCCTCTCTGTCAAAAAGTTATGGGAGGTGGTATCCTCTCCTCCTCTCATCTCTAGTGCTGGTGTGTTGCTAAGTTGTTTCACTTGCTCCATTTTAGATATCTCAGGAAAGCCTTTTTTTTGTTGTTGTTCTGAGTAGGGAAATCTTGTTAGCCAGGGCTCATGTATGCCAGGACTTCTGAAACATACTTGTCCCTTGTGATGAGCAATGCAAGAGCTGTTATTGAGTTATTATCTTTCCGTAATTGACACTTAGGAGCTAATTGTTCTGTTTCAGTGTTTAAAAAAAAAAACCCTCCAACAATAGTAATTGCTAGATTTTTTTTTGTTTGTCACTGTATAACAGTATTGCAGATTTTTTAATTAGGGTATCTTGAAGTTAAGCTAATGATAGTTTAGGTTTTTTTCCTCTTAAAAGTTCAAGACAAATATTACATCATAGCTGTGCCTTTTTAACAAAAAAAAAAAAGAAAATTTCAAGGTTTAAATCGTAAGAGAGAACAATAAAAAATTCATGGTGATTGCGGGAGTTGAGAACTAAGTCTTAGATTCTCCATCTCTTTATCTTCAAAACAAGTCTAGGTAATTTTCTGGAAGCTACAGTTTATCCAGGGAATGAGGGGGGCAGATTAAGCTCAGCAGGGAGATGGTGGGCTGCAGCATCAGTATGTGCTATGAAGGATGCTGTGAAACAGATGTTTCTGCCCTGTGTGAAAGCATCTGAAGAGAAGGAACAAATGGTCCTCCTTAATTGTGGTGCCTGTTGAAACTAAGTCGCATGAGCCCCTTTTCACTCAGAAGGACATTGGACAACGTGCAGGTTAAGGACAAGAGACAGTGAGTTCAGAGATATTTGGAGAGAAATGGAGAGTATCAGAAACTTAATCATTTTGGATGTCTTTGATTTCTTGGGAAAAAAGAAAGGAAAAGAGCCCTCTTCTGTTTCAGCACAAAAATGGCTAAACTTACATTAAAAAGAGCAGAAGCAAAGAACTCTGTGCAGTGATTCTGAAATCCATATACTGAGCTTAACGACCTTACAAAAGCAGCTCATTTAGTGTAAAACATGATCTACAGTATTTTGAAATAATGTCTCTGTTTGCAAATTTAACATGACACAGTCTCTGTTCCTTACTATCAGCTGGCTTCACATATCAGCACTGAGTACAGAATAAGAGAGTCAGGATTGTTTAATCCATCCCTTTGAAAATAACAGCAATGTACATCTCTGCCATCTCTGAGTATTTTGCTGTTACTGTCTTGTATGTGCTCCTCTGGTGCTTAGCACCAAACAGCTCACGCTGTTAAGCATACCAAGGATAAATTCATTATATTCTTAAAATACTTTGGAGTACAATAAATTACAATAAGTTGTATGGCAAAGAAGAAGCCTGAAGTAACTTTTTGCTTTCTCCCCTTGCCTCTTACAGTTCCCACTCCTCCTCACACTCACTTCCCAGTTACCTCTTCCTTCAGACACAGACTGGCTTGGTTTTATTCTTAGCTTGGTAATTGCCTATGGGATGCATTCAAGTTCAGTGATATTGGTCTTTTTTTACTCTTTGCTTGGTGTGTTTCAGCTAGCTCAACTTAACTGCAAAGAGCTAAAGTTTATCAATTTGGTAATGAATAATTTACATCCTGAGGAAAATAAAAGGACAAAACTCCTGTCTAAACTCTGCTCCTAACTTGTATTTGCACTGTTGGGTCTTTTGGTTGGTTTTTTTGTTTGTTTGTTTTTTTACATGCTTAAAAGTCAGTTAGCTGAGGTCTAGAATACAGGGACTGCATGAGAATGAACAGATTTTAGCCTTATATTTCCTTTCAGATTGTATATAGGCTTACTGCTCAGTTGTCTTTAGGACTATTGAATGGTTCTGATTTGTACCAGCCTAATCTTCATTATTGGCTTCAAGCTACTTTACGCTTTCTGGTGAACTGCAGTTAAATCAGATTTTGTTACTCTATCAACTCTTTTTTGTTTGCCTTTTTTTTAATAAAGAAGGCTAAATTAGCAATAATAATTTCCTTTGCCTACAACCCTGAATGGGTATATATTGAAAAGTACAATGTAGTATTAAAAAAAACCAACCTGCAGATAAATGAATGGCAGAATAAATAATTTATGCTAATGAAATTACTGCAATTAGTAGTTCCACAATGACCCTTTTAAAAGCCACAGCTGTTAATGTCAGGAAGTGCTGTCACCGCTGACCTTATCATAAGAGAAAGTGACAAATTGAAAATGCAGAGAAGACCAGTCCTCAAAGAGGTCTGTTCGGGAACGATTAGTGTTTTCTGAAAACCAGTGTGAATTACAACCAGCTGCTCTCTGGCTTAGCGTGTCTCCCATGCTGTGCCATTTTGTTAAGCTTGATAACAACAGTTATTTTTCCCCAAGCTGTCTCAGGCCACTTCCAGCTCTACCGGAACCCACTTCTTCCCTCACTGATTTACAAATGAAACTGTTGTTAGAGGGCTTTTCAGGGCTGCCGAGTAGGGACCTCTCATAAGGATCATGTGTAAGGAGGTTGTCTTTCACTAGGAAGAGTTGTACTGCAGGGTGCATGTGTATCACAAACAATGAAAAAAAGGAGAAAAAGCCTGAAACACATTTTGGTTGGAAGCCAAGCATTGCTCAAATCTACATAAAATGTCCATTCCTGCTGACTGGCCTTGCTTTTACAAACAATTTTTTTTTTCAGATTAATTTATGTTCACTTTGCCTCAACTAATTATGTTCTGATATTTTTTATTTGTAAAGCAATTTATTTCTGCTTTCCCTAAATGCAAATCATTCTTTATTTAGTCCTTGTTTTAATTTCTGTTTTTGTAATAACAGGTGAAATAAGTATTCTTCTAAACTAGCTTTTAAAAGTCACAAGAAAATAATGAGATTTCTTACTGAGAAAAATGGCAAGTCTTTCTGCATCAACCTGATTGTAATATTAATGATGTAGGCTTAAAACATTTAACCGCATCAACAGCCACTCATGAGCAATTTTCCCAAAGTTCCCTAAGCATTATTGACAATGCTTTGGTAAATTATGTGTGACTTTCCTAAGAGTTGGTGTAGCTCATTTAATTCATATTAATTGATTTTTAGGCTTCCCTTGATTAATTGAACCAGGTTCATCTTGTACAGAATGCAATAAATAATCATCAAAATGAGGGAGATGTGACTCCACAAATCATAAAGTTTAAGATGCTAGAAGTCATAGAGGACAAAATGGAAGTTAGTTACAGTGATGGTGTTAAATGGGTTTTCTTAGGATTTCCCTATTAATTTTGCATACAATACTCTTGCTTAGTTATGTATATGCATGTATTCTAGTGTCGTGGTTTAAATACAGCTAGCATCAAACGCGATACTGCTGCCCACTTACCCTCCCCCCTCCCGAAGATGGGGAACAAGGTTAAAGTGGTTAAAGGGAAAAGAGACTTGTGGGTTGAGATAAGAACAATTTAGTAACTAAACTGCAATAAAAACTAAAATAATAATTATAATAAGAATAGCAATATATACAAATATACAAATGAGTGATACACAGTGATAGTGCTCACCCCATTCCTGGCTAACAATCCCAGAGCAGGGAGAGTTCCGAAACTGCAATCCCAGGAAAGGTATAAGAGCCTGAGAGTCTGAGAGCTGACAGATACAAAGGGGAATGACCTTTCTTGAGTGAGAGACAACCCAGAGCCAGAGTGAGATGACCCTGAGAGAGAGTGAACTTCTGGACAGATCCTCATCTATATACGGTGCATAATGTGCATGACATGGAATAGATCAATTATGTTTAGGGTAGACTGAAGAGTAGTTTTGTGAACAAGTCATCCTTAGAAATGTAACTTAATTTTGGAAATATTTCTTTGCTTCTGTGTTTACAATTGATCTTATTTTCCTTGGGTATGTTCAATCACTCATCCAGGACTCCATTGGTGATTTCATGGCTTATGCCCGCAGCAGTGTGAATGTGTTGAGTGCCAAATACAATCGTAATCAGAAGCAATACAATTACACCACTCCAAAGAGTTTGCTAGAGCAAATCATGCTTTATAAGATCGTCCTAGAGAAGAAAAGCAAGGAGATCTCAGGACAGACGGAGCACTTGGTGAATGGCATGCAGAAGCTGAAGGCAGCAGCTTTCCAAGGTAAAGTGTGAAGGTCATAACCTGGTCTTTCATTCTTTATAAATAATCTTGGTTTTATGGCAGATAAAACAAAATTGTCACAGCAACTTTTCATTAGAGTGATTAGTTGTGGGTTGGCATTTTTGTGTTTCATTGAAATTACCTGATTTTGGAAACTGGGGTTTATGCGTTGGTTTTTTTTTCATGTAGAAGCTCTTTGAGCTCTTTAGTTGTTTTGGAAAGAAGGGTCCATTCATTTGAGCAAGGACAAAGTCTGGAGGGAAGGGGAGTGTAGTGGGTCCACAGTAAAAGGGTGGGAGGGGGAGCAAGTGCCATAGTAAAAGCCAAACCATGGAGAGAGAAGTTGCAGTTCTGTATGTGGGGATTTTGTGTGTGGCCATTGACCAGCTGAGGGGTGATGAAACAGGAGGAAGAAGTGTGGAGCCTTTCCCTCAGCTGTTGTCATCTCCTTGTAGGGCTAGTGCCACTTAGCCTCTGTCAGTGCTTCTGCCTACAGCTAATTTGTTGGCTGGTCAGTCCACAAAGACAGAAGCGAGGGGAAATTGCTTTGAAGCCTTTCCCCCACCCCACCCACACACATGCTCCATAATGCCTTTTGCAAAGGCTGAAGACCAACCGTAACCCAGTGATTTCTTTATTAAAAAGTCTGTGTTTTTATTAAAAACTGCAAATGAAATATGCAGTTGCAGTCTTTGCATAATGTTGCATCTTGGTGCTACTGCCTGAGATCAATAATGGGAGCTGCCTGGCTTATTCCCACTTTGCCAGCTGAATACCTGAAAAAGTAAATGGTCAAGAGAAAATGGTGACTGCTTTATCTAAGTCTATTTTAATAAGGTATTCCATACAAGTAAATGATTAAACCACTCTTTTCCTCTGAATTATAGTTTGACAATGACCAAAAGGTAATTTGACAGTTTCAGGTGCTGCATGCTGTGCTAGCAGACAGAGCCTCAGCTTCCATCTAGCCAGGTGCTTGGACACTGAGCCATTTTTATCCTGCATTCTGAAGCTCTACACAAGAACATCAAATGCAGCACTGTTTATTTTTTTTTAGAAAGAAAAAGACAAAGACAGCTCAAATCAAAAAATAAAGTGAGTGGAGAGATTTGGGATCTCTGCAGTCATCTGTCACAACTCAGAGCTTTGTCTTCTCATTACAAAATGGTCAGATTTTGAAAGGTAGATTTTGTGGGTTTTGTAAGATTTCAGGAGCCTACCAAAGAAAAGCCCTCAAGACCTTCCATGTGATGAAAGTCTAAGCCCTCTAATAGTTGCATTCCTCATTGTCTTATCACCCCCATCCAGGTCAGGTTAACAAGAGCCTCATCTGGTTAAAATATATCATTAATAGCTTCCAGATAAAATGCTTGAAGGGATATGGGAAAAAAAATTTAAAACCCAGGTATTTGAAACAGTTCCTTTGTACGTGGAATATATGGTCACTGGATATTTTGATGCCTGTCAGGCAATAAATTGCTGTTTCAATAACCTAACAGGTAGTCTTTTTTCATCAGTCTCTGAGTCTGTCTTAACCTTTCAGCAAACCTCTGCTGGAATTATCTGCTCAGAGTGATTACTAAGCATTTTCCATAATGTCCTTTTGCTTTTACATTTGCATCTTTGCTGGGTGCTGCAGCTGGGCCTTGTTGCACTGCTGAGGCACCTGATGACAAACACAACCTCAGCAGCTGGACAGACATCTGAGCATCTCCGGGGAACTGCGGGGTCCCTGGTGGGAGCAGTTAGGCTGTTCTTATTCCTTATGTCAACAAAATTCTGTGAGCTACAAACAAGAAGCTGTCAAATGGAAACAAAATTAAAAAGGAAAAGACAACACTGAGCTATATTTAGCACAAAATAAACGTTTTTAAGTGAACAGTTTTGAACAACTTCCTCTCCAGGGAGCATAAAGTCTAAAGAATTATTATACTTACACATGTAACAGCATTTCACATGTGATTACCACTTGACCTTTCTTTACATGCCTTTTCCCAACCTTTTAGCTGTTTTAATGAGATGAAATAATAATAAATACTGAGTTCATTCAAGCATTTAATGGATGTGGATCTTGAGAATCAGACCTATTTGTAATACAGTAAATGTCAGAGTCATCTCTGAGCACTTCAGATTTCTAAAGGCTTTAAGGCTCTAGGTAAATTGAACAACTCAATTGATGCAGAAATTCATTCCAGTATCTTGCAACATTACAAGATGCAAACCTTAAATTTTAATATTATAATAGCATCCCTACTAATATGTGTCATCAGTGTTGAGTCTTCTTCTTTTTGCTCTCAGTTCAGCCTATTCACATTGGTTATCAACATCCATATTAGAAACACAGGTGCTTACATGCATTAGTCCTCACCAGAGAACAAATAGGAATAATGCATAATTTCGTCTGGACTCTAAAATTTCCATCTGCTGTTACAAGTATGGTTTCTGAAATAAAACACCAGCAGTATGGAATGCTGTAAACTGAAGTCTCTCTGCCTTTAAAGTCCAAAGGGCTCACTCAGTTCTGGTATTTTGCTATGAAATCTGATGTACATTGTGGCATTTATCTGTAGAGATAAATTTTTAATTGACTCATAATAGTTGTTCATGGCTGAATTTGAGCTACGGAAACTTCAAGTTGCTGCAAACTGAACAGTTTTCAGATATTGATCAACAGGGAAGACTGTACTGTCTGAGCAATCAAAATGGTCTTTCATTCTCTTTTGTTTTCTTTCTTAAAGGCTTCCCATTATTAGGTGATATTTATACCTTTCTAATGACCTTGTGTCTCATCCTAATTTTATTGTGGGAAAAGTGATTTTTGACACTGACATAAATGAAGATTGGATCAGGACCTTTCTATTTCTCTGGATTATGCTAATTATGGACTTCCGCCTTTTGCTGATCCATATCTTATACAGGATTGAAAAATTGCTATGAAGTTTCAAGTCCAAATGGTGCAATGAATTAAACTTGCACAAATTGGATCCAACAGCTCCTCATCCTACCAACCACTTTTCAGTAGTGCTTTCCCTGTATTAGTTCCATATGCTTCTGATGGATTTCAGTGATCAAAATACACCCTTAACACAATTCTAATTACTTCAATAAGCAAATAGGTGAAACACACAGAGTGATTATCATGGGATAATCACACTTTGTTTCTGGGATGAAGTTTAGTGCATGATACTAATGATTACTGCCCTGTTCATTGCCTTACTGCACTTCTGAAATGTTTTCATTGGAAATGGAAGTGTCATTTTGTGCTACATTAATCTAAAACTGTTCCATAAGGCTGATTATAGTTTCTAAATATTAATCCTCTATAATTTTTGTTAAAAAGAAACAGAAAATGAGAATACATCTTTCAGCTCAGTAATTTGTGAATACTCTTTGTAGTTATTAAAATTTGTCACCCTTTAAACGATTACTTTGGCTTTCTTGTTCTATAGTTTTCAAACTGGAGTTTATAACAGTTTTTTGAGTAAAGCCAGTAAATACTTTGGAGGTATTGCCTAAGAGTGAAGTATTACTTAAGAAAAGGTGAAGACTGGAAGTCACTTTAGAGCAGACTCATCAGGAAAACTGGGGTCAGTTTGGATGCTCGATAAATGTGTCAGAGCTACATATCTGTATAGTAATCAACAAGGGTCTGACTATGAATGTGACACTGCTAAGGTTTTAAAATAGCGGGCAGTAACACTGCTGTCATTTTACTGGCTGCTTGTGGGCTCTGAACAAAGCCAGGCAGAGGGGTTTACAGATGAAGATGCATACACCATTGCCTTGTAAAATGGGACCTACCCCTTCAAAGGAGGAAAACATGCAGACCATGGTGTAGGTATATGGGTGATGGTGATACTAGCTGAAGATTAGGAGCAAAGATGGATCCAGGCTGAACAGCTTTTTTGATTTACCTCCCTCAGTTGAAGTGCCTTCTTTATTTACATGGTATATTTAAGCCACTCTACTTGTGGTCTGATTGCTAAGTGCACACTGCTTCCAGCTTTCTAACAATTGAGCCATCACTGAAGAGCTCTGTACCATAGAAGTTACTGATGTGAAGCTGACTAAACTTCTGGAGACAGGGATGAAAATCTCCTTCATCTCTTTGTGAGGGGAAGTAGATTTGAGAAATGCTGCCCTAAGGCTTACCTGCAACCTGCTCTGTTTAATTTTTCATCCCTTAAAAAGAATTACCTTGTCCCATATTTTCTTAGGCCATCAGCAAGCAAAAAATGACTAAAAATAAGAAAAAAAGAGGCACAGAACTATAAAGTAACTTGTGTGATTTAAATTAGCTGTTTATCTTAATGGAAGATACCGTGTCATGTTAGAAGCCCTGTGTACTGTAAATACAATATTTGTTCATCCATTTACATCCTTAAAAACTTTACCAGAAGAAGCATTTAGCTGTTCTAAATTTTTTGCTTTAAGTTAGTTTCAGTAACATGGGTCTCAAACCATGTTAGAGAAAATATAAACCAAACCAAAGCTGCAACTGCATATGCAGTATTTAATTTTAAAAGTATTTTGTGGCTAAGTTGCAAACCAATAAATATTGTGATCTTCATCATAAAAGCTAGAGATGGGGGAAATATTTAACTTTATTAGTAACTTGTCATTTGTAAAGTAATACATATTGGTTTTTCATCTTTGTTATTTCCATGGACAGTGTGTGTCTGTATACATGGAAAGTGCTTCCATCAATTTTAGAAACACATTTTGTAAGGATATTAAATTCTTACAAAGGCTTGTTACTGCCAATGCATTCTGCTTGATCCAAGTATTAACATCTTGATCACTGCACCATCCTCTTTCTCTGTAAGCAGACGTTGTTTAAGCAAGACATGACAAGAAATGAGCCTGTGAGATGAGCATGAGGTCCAAGGATAAAGATGAACCACGTATAACTAACTTAAGCCCCAGGCAAAGTATCCTTGAAAGTGTGTGTGATAATCTTCCAAATACGCAATTGCAGATGATACAGAACACCCTCCAGGGTTATTCTGCCACATAAATTTACACTAATGAAATAATTCTCAGCTTTGAAACAGATAATTAAATCATTGCAGAAAGCTGTGGAGGCACTCAGAGTTCACTTAAAACTCATACTAGCTGATGTAAAGTTACTGATCTAAGCCACCGTTAAGCCAAAATAAGCGTTTTGACAAATCTGCTTGGGTTGGAATCTGTTTAATTTCCAAATCAGAAGTTAAGTAAGTATAGTGTTTTTATATAGGATACTTCCTTTTCTTGTGTTCTCTGCCTTGTTGTAGTTTCAGAATTGGACCTGAGGAATTAAAAGAAAAAGGCAAATTTTACCACAAGATGGATGCTGTTTTGACAAATCTGATATATTTACCTATCACCCAAAAATGCAGTGAATGTTTTACTGGTTAAGGAAACTCCCAGTGCATCACTAGAACTGACCATTGGCTCCCTGGTATTTTCTCTGATTTTCTAAAAGGGAGCCCTTTAAAGGGAAAGAATGGGGGAATGAGGAAGAAAAGGTCACGACCCTCAAAATCTTAGTGAAAAATCTTTACTTTTTCTCCACCTATCCTGCATTACTAAATTGCTCACCTTTGCATCCTACAGTATTATATGGTGTCCTAAACACAGGAATCCTTCTAAATTTTTGTATCTCACACAGTGATCTCCAGGTTTCTGTTGACAACCAAGAGCATTTGCTATCCGATGTGTCTTCACAAGCTTACTGGGCTCCTTTTTTCAAAA
>VZTO01024507.1:128629-147761 GCA_013400615.1 Syrrhaptes paradoxus | reverse complement strand
TTTTTTTTTTTTTTTTTTGATAGGTTGGTACAACCGACTTTTTATAAACTTTGCACTCCGGAGACATATTTTCTTTTTTGTGCTACAATCCTATTTCCCAGCCATGCTGATGGTGATGCTATCTTGGGTTTCATTTTGGATTGACAGAAGAGCCGTTCCTGCCAGGGTATCACTAGGTAAACCTTTAATGTATATTCTTTTGGGAAGTATAGAATGGATAGGGGAGAGGTTTTGAAGTTGCCTTAGCTTCCTGTTTGCACAGGACATGAGCAAATCTATCAGGTAATTGCCTGNTTTTTCCTCCCCTCTTCCCAAAGTAACAGGTAGTAACAGGTAGTCAGATTCCTCCCCAAATCCATGATTCAGGAGAGGTACCTCATAGGCATAGCACAATCTATCTAAAAGCTTTACAGCTCCGTTCTCTCTCTAGAAACATTTGATATCTTCCTGACAACTTGGTACCAAGTTCGTGACTTGTCCTATGTAGCAAAGCCTTTCTTTTTAGGCACCTTTAAAATGTTTGGTTTGGTGCCTTAGCTGTGCAAGGCACACAGGCTTCTGTGGAAGCTGANTGTATATTCTTTTGGGAAGTATAGAATGGATAGGGGAGAGGTTTTGAAGTTGCCTTAGCTTCCTGTTTGCACAGGACATGAGCAAATCTATCAGGTAATTGCCTGAACAACACTATTACTGCCACTCTTGTCACTACCACAAAGCTTTTAGTCAACCTCTATATTTGAAATGGACTGTTTGTTCAGACTGGCTTTGCTATGTTAGAAAACAGCTCACACATACAGAAGGAAAAAGTGAAGAATCTGTGGATTTCCCTATGNGTTTGGTTTGGTGCCTTAGCTGTGCAAGGCACACAGGCTTCTGTGGAAGCTGAAGAGTAAGTTGGGTGTCTTTCTGCTCTCACTGTTTTAACTCTGAACACCACAGCTCAGGACAAAAAGACTAATTACAGTGGGGTTTTTTTATAACATTATTGTTTTTCTCAGTGCTGAATCAGTTGACACCACTTCAAGACTGCCTTTGTTGGGAATTTAATGTTGATGGCCTTGGAATGAGTCAATTTTTCAGAGATAAGCATCCCTGTGAAGATCTGATGGAAATTTCTTAAGATATCTACTGTAATCACAATGCTTTTGAGTCCTGCAACTGTCCATTTAAGAATTAGTAAAGAAGCTCCTGTTCTTTCTTCTCACTGATGCTAGCCCCAGAAGCCAGCTATATGTTGCCATATTTCTTAGACAAGTAAAAATTTGGGGAGCTTTGTTTAAGAAACAAACTTGCATGTACTGAGGGAAGCCCTCAGCTTTTGTCTATAGCTACATCAATCTAGAAAAAATAGGACTGTAGCTACCTCAGATGCCTTTCTATTGGCAACCTAAAGCCATTAATACCTGATATAGAAATCAATTTGTTAGTCTAAAAACAAATTATGGTACCTCCTACCTACTTTTATTAATGTATCTACCAGTTCCTTTTATTTATAAGAAATTTAACTTTAGCTTAAATATAAAGTTCTAATTCTCAGTAGGTCATTTGTAACGTTGTCAAGATGGTTTTGCTGATCATGTCCTTTAATTTATATATGGATTTCTGCAGAAGGTTATGCATCAGGAATTCTATGAATAACGCATTCATTAACATAAGCATACATAATTTATAAGCAATGTTAACAACAAAGTTTAAAAAACTTAGCTCCATAGCATGTTTTAAATAAATCGATTTCCTCTTATATGGTATATTTCAAGCTTCATCCTTCAACCTAAGGAACTTGCAGAGGGGGAGAGGGAAAATTCTTGTATGTTCCAGTGGACTTGACCTAGCATAAAACTGGAGGAAGACTATACTGAAATTCACCTAAAAGGCCATGCTATCAGCCAGTGCTGTCTCACAGGTGTTATTGAGATGTTTTCACTTTCAGTGTCACAATCATGTCTTTAAAAGCAGGGCTTGGGGTGAGAGGGGAGAGATTGATAAGATGAACGTTAAAATCTGGACACAGTAAAGTGAAAAAAAATTTCTTAGTTTCGATGGATATATCATTTTCATGCTAGAGTGTTTTCAGAGAGCTAGAGTTATGACAGAGACATACAAATTGATATATGTTCTCAAGAAGTACAATTTGAGAAGGGATTGGGAGGGAAATTAGTGATTCTTTAGTGATTCTCCAGGACAAGAAAGTGTGCAGTGGAGACACTGGCTCTGGGAAGTGAGGAAAACCACAAACCTGCTTTCACTTCTCTATACCAGTGCCTAAAGCTGTCACAGAAGTGTGTTCCTTATGCTGCTACATCACCAGTGTTCTGTCTCCTCTGTTTGAACCTGGTGTGCTGCAGCTCTAACTGCACATACTGAGCGGAGAGATGATTTACTGGTTTCAGTATTGTATGTGATGCATCCTTCATGGTTCACTCCACTTTTCAGAGTCTGTGCAATGAAGTTAAAGGCAGTGTCAATCACATGCCCTCACAAAGCTGTGCTGCCCAAGCAACAGTGATGAGCTAAACAGAATGAGCTGGTCAGTATTATGATAACCTCCCCTTTTTCTTTGGCAGGTATAACTACAGTGCTGACAATGTCTACCATCATGACAGGAGTAAGTGCCTCAATGCCTCAAGTGTCTTACATAAAGGCTGTGGATGTGTACTTATGGATCAGCTTCCTTTTTGTCTTCCTGTCGGTCATCGAATATGCAGCAGTGAACTATCTCACCACAATTGAAGAGAGAAAGCAACTCAAAAAAAAGGGCAAGGTACAATCCTCTGTGTTTTGTTGCCTTCAGAAAGCATCACAGAAGCCAGAGAGTAATCCTGATACACCACTGTGATAACAGTACAGTAACCATCTCTGTGACTCCACTGTGTATCTCACTTTTCTATACTTGGCTGAAGGGAGGAGATCTTGATAAGGTCTGTGCCTTCTCTCCCTTCCTTTTCTTGTGGCAGAGGTTACATGTCCTGACTCTCTCCCACTCCACCCTCAGAGGAAGGTAACCTTTATTCTGTTCTCAAATACCTATTGATCAAGGTATTTTTCCTCTCTCTGAAATATACCCCAGAATGTACTCATGTAATATTCCCTCCAGTCTCCTGTAAAGCAGAGTCTATTTCTCCTTATCCTGCTTTGCCATTTTTCAATTAGGAAGATGGGTTTAACAATGCCCTTTTGTCACAAGACCAGATGAATGACAAGGTCATTTTTAGAAAAGTGTGCCTGAAGCAGAAATGTTCACAAGTTAAACATTTGTTTTCTATGAAGCACTCACTTAAAACCTTTGCTTCAAGAATATCCCCCCATCTAAACTCGTTTGTTGGAATATTGCAAAACCACAAAAAGGGTGCATATGTTACTCACATGATTTGACAATCCCATCAAAAAACTGCTCGTGGAAATGTTTGAAGTCATTTCCCACAACCCCAGCAATGCAGACCTACAGGAGAGGCAGAGTTTGGTTTTTCTGTTTCAGAAGCTGGGGCACATGTTGCCAGCCAGGAGCTGGCAATAATCAGTCAGACAAATGTGTTCTATTGCATGGATCCCCTTCCTTGCTCATGTCCTGCACAAGGGGGCAGGGCCCACAGACAGCAATACTGTGAGGTAGCCCCATTCTCCCTGTGCTTCTCCTTGTGCCCTCCACAACACTGAAGAGAAAGCCTTTATTTTCTGTTTTATTTATTTGTAATTTACTAAAATGGCTCCTGCTAGATGCAGAATAATTACTCTTTGTTGCCAGGCTTCAGGAATGTATAGCATTGATGCAGTGCAAGCAATGGCTTTCGACGGCTGCTTTCATGACACAGATGTGGACATGGACCTGACTCCTCTCTCAGACCGCAGTGAAGAGAATGAGACTCAGGAACGTGCAGCCAGTGTCTCTAATGTGGACACAACTCGCATCAAGAGGAAGAGATCTCTGAAGGGAAATGTGGGCAAGATTATTTTACAGAACAATCATGTTATTGACACATATTCCAGGATTATATTTCCCAGTGTGTATATTGTGTTCAACTTTTTTTACTGGGGTTTGTACATATGAACAAAAATCATTATAAGCTAGACATTATTTTGTGTATGAGGATAGCATCATGCTTTACAAATAATGCAACATCACTAGAGGCTTAAAAGTTTCTGAACCTGACTTCTGTGTCATACAGAGGCTGGTTTGGTTAGCAGCAAAACTCTTAATGAAAAACTCTCACGAGTCTGGTTTCTTTTTCAATTGGACTGTGCAATGCTTCACTGGGGCAATCTAATGCACATGCTACTACTGCAGTAGCATAGAATGTTTGCTCACTAAGGGGAGCCCCTTGTCACACATGTAAACAGACAGCAGCTCCTACCTGAAGTATTATCCAGTCTCTACCTATAATTTAACCACTCCTCTTTAATCAGCCTGTGTTTGTTCTCCACTTGTGGCCCATTTTTTTAGACAATCAGCACAAATCGTCTTCAAATAGCTCCTATTCTTATTTCACTTACTGCATTTCGATTTTGCTAGGCAACCTGTATGCACCTCAGCAGCCTTTGTCCTCAGATGGTAAGTAGGGGGAGAGTGATTATGGCTTAGAAGTGGACTAGGGACCGGTAGAAAACAGGAAGCAAAGCTGATGGGGCTTTGTACATTGTGCATCATCAACACCTCAAGAAAAACTCTCACCCTGTCAGCTGTCCTGACTTCCCACAGGACCACTGTGAAGGACCTCTCTTTTGGAGAAACCCTGGTCCCTAGTCCCAGAGGCAGCATAGGAACAACGTCCCAGACCCAATGCACTCAGCTCTTACAGTCACCTCCCAGGTGAATGACTAGCATCACCTGCATAAGCTATGCCCCTCCTGTGACACCCACACACCTTGTGCAGACCTGCTGTAATCACCTGCTTTCTGCATAACTGTTCATTTCAGAAACATAGGCTTTGAGGCAGAGATTTCAGAAAACTTTGTCAAGAAAAGCAAACCATGTCTTCAGCAGAATCTGGTTCTTCTGCTTTATGTCGCACACATGAGCTTGGGGCTTTGCCCCCCTCCCTCTCCCTGTGACTTTTGAGATTGAATGTTACAGTGAGGAGAAGCTACATATGCCTGCTTGCAGCACTGATCCCCAGCACAGTTCAAGATACCATACCGAGACACACAAGAAATAAAAGGAAGCAGCTGTGCCAAAACAGAGCCATATATGGGAATCCTGATGGTTCCAGATGATCCTGCATGGAAATATCATTAGGTTCAGGCTAAGGAGGTTGAATTAAGGATGGTCAAGGACACACACAAAAAGTGTTCATAACTCCAGAAAAGAATAAAGATTATTTTCGCGACTTTCCCAAATAAGGAGCATTTTCCACTTAAATTTCCTGGGTTTTTCTGTCATTTAATAGAGTTTATATTTACAAAGTCAGTTCAAAATGGTAATTTGTGGTGGCAAAAAATGTCACAAGGTAAATGCTTGGTCACTGCTTGGTCAAGATTAGGAAATTGGAATAAATTTGGAAGCCTGAACCACTCTCTGGTTTATTTGACTTTCCTGCTCCAATGCTGTTTGCTCAGAGCATGGCGATATCTTTTACTCTTTCAAAAAGCTGCATTTGTCAAGCTCCCAGTTACAGAGCTGGAGGAGCTGGTGACACACAGGATGCCAAGTGATTGAAATCTGATGGAGTGAGTGGGTACTTTGGCAGACAGTTGGCTGCCAAACAAATGATCAGAGCTAAGATGGCTTTGATACTCTTCCAGGAAATCCTGTCATGGAAAGCAGACCCATACCAGGAATGACAATGCTGGGAATGTAAAGCCAAAGGACACACAGGCTTTGGCAACAGCAACAGCATACTAGACTTCAAGCTGAGACAATGTGTAATATAGATATATAAAGAAATTACCATGACATCCTTGTTACTGCACTGCCATTATGGAGGCATACTGCACAGATGCTCCAGATTGTCTGAGAAGATCCCATCTGATTGCTCCAGATGAACTAACATAACATGAACTAACATAACACCATTGTTTTCATGTATTTTTTTTTAAACTGCCTTACAGGAAGAGTTATTTGTTCTGTAGCCAACAGCCTCCAACACAAAAACCACCCATGTGCTTCTTGACCCAAACCAGTTCCCTCTTCTAAATTTTCTTAGAGAATCTGCAGCAGCAAAAGGCCCACAGCACAGCGTGCCCAAGCCCTGTGTAGGCAGTCCAGCAAATGGGCCCACACATGGAAGTGTGGAGGAAAAGAGGTTCCTGCCTGCATTTACCTTCCCACCACATCCTACGCAGATGCCTGAAAGCTGCACAGTTTGCTATAGTGGAGAAAACTGTTAGTTACTTTGCAACTGTGAATGTAACCATTGGCAAAGGGCTCTCCCAAACTGAGTACTATATATCAAGTTTTATTAGGAAAACAAAGAAGACTGCACAGTATGATGACAAAACTTAACTGCATACTTTGACAGCCAAGCTTGCTTATAACTTCCATTTGCTTAATGCAGTGACAGGGGTGACACCAAGATCAATTATACTTCAAAAAATCTATTGCTTGTATAAATAGTCAAAAATAACGAACTATTTAAATACATTATTTCTTGTTTAGAGGGCTGACTAAAACTCACATGACCCTCTTCTGAAGCTTGTTATCTTCCAGAAGTGGATGGAAATAAATACTCTCAATTTGGCTAGATAGATCAGCATGGAAGTCTTTTGAAAAAGTATTCACAAGTATTTCCCATTCCTGTTATTGTGGCTGGTTTTGCAGCCAGTGAAATGTAGCGGTTTTATTTCCCACAGCATTTACTAAAAGTTAAAATATCACAGCCACTATGTAAATACATATTTGTTTGAATATTCATCCTAGTGGTATTTAAGCAGTTATGCTGAGAGTACTTTGTGGATTTTTGGAAGAGAAACAAGAACTTACAATGGTTTCCGTGACCAGCTGAGGTGCAGGATGTGGCCTCCCTATTTTTAGCATCTGCTGCTACACCCACCTGAAGGAAGAAAACATCCTGTAAGTGTTAATGTAGGTGATGCAAAATTTCAAGTCTGGAGAATGACTTCATTCTTTGAAGCTTTTTAATTCTAATGGAAGAAGTAAGCAGAATTTCATGCCAGTGACCTGTTTTTCAGGGAGCTACAAAAACGTATGCCTTTGAATATCTCAACTACTGGTGAGTGTTTACACTAAAAAATTAACAATTTAATAGATTTTGCAAAATGTCTGTCCTAAATGTTGAGTTACATTGTGATGAACAAAGAATGAGTCAGAATTAGGAAGCAGAGAATGTCTTCTTTTTCTCTGAAAGCCACAGACAAATAAAAGAAAAATACTTTATAGAGAAAGTTAAATTTTATTCATTTGTACACATTCGTACAAGTAGGATAACCTTAGGTTCACCCCTGGCAAAATCTCTCTCCTGGTAACCCATCCACATGCTGATTAATCTGTATTTCATGATCAAGTGGTTGGCTGGTGACCAAAGTGGTCCAGGTGGTAAAGGAACAAGGACCAAACAGGATGAGCAGCATTTGTTGTCTTCTCTCCTCCATCCTCTTTTTCTGTGTATTATATTTTGCCAGTTTCTCTGTTCAGCATGTAGGAGTTTGCTGGATGCCATCATGAATGCAGAACCCACTGGAATCACATAACATCTGTTCCAAGAGATCCAGCTAGTGCTGGAGAAGTAAGAGTTACTATTCGGAGTAACAAGCACACTGCAAAGAGGACCAGGACTGCAAAACCATTTTCTATAAAGGGAGGGATTTGAACTGGTATTTTAGATGCAAAAGGCTCTATTATCTCTCTCCATAAGTTGTTGATAGAACAGTCCCCCCTCTCATCTGCCACTGAAAGGTCCTTCTAGTAACTAACTTATGCCTCATGTAACTTTCTACTTACACTAGCCATGTACTAAGGGCATGCAGTAAGGGCTGCTGGGGCGTCCAAAATCCACCTTTCACTGGCAGTTCTGCTTTGTATGCTTCAAGCTATCAGTACACAAAGACAAAACTTCAGCAAAACCTACCTAACAATTTTTCTGATGTCTTTCAGCCAATGTAAATTAAACCATTAAAAGGCATCTTTAATAAAGGTTACTAAAAATATTTCTAGACTTTTTCATGTGCTTGCTGAGGATTCCAAAGATTTCTTCGAGGGAGCCTCAGAAGGGCTCCAGAACAAAATTCTGGTCCAGGAAAAAATAACACAGATAAAGCCCAGGCATTTTTGTGCATATAAAGCAAAACTTCGTACAAATAACCACAAGGTTTTAGGCTGCATCTCCCAATTTAATCCATTTTATAGCTTTAGTTGAGAGATACAGTTGTGCAATTTTCTATTGATTTCAAAAAAAGCAGTATGTTTCTCACACATATATGCTAAATGGGGTAGAGGAAGAAGACAGGTTTCTTGCACAGATCATGTTTTCAAGCGGCAACCACTTTAAACCTTCCAGTATTTTGTCGAGTTTGGGGGGAAAAACCCCAACTCGACACTTTACTCTCTCCATTAAGAGGTAAAAATGACGTGAAATGCTGGCCAGCGGCTACTGCCTGACATCAGAGAGCGTTATTCCTGCTCCACACCTTGTGACAGGCCTGTGTTCACCCTCAGCCGGCCTGGCCACAACGTCAATCACCGCAAAGCTGCTTCTCCACACGCAGGGGCGCTCGGACACAGCCCTGGGTCGGCCGAGGAGACCCGCCCTCGGACCTAGCCTCAGCCCCTCCGCTGCCTGTATGCGCCGGTTCCTACCAGCGCCCGGAAGCATCTCTTCTTTCCGTGACACCCGACGCGTAAGCGGCACCCTCCCACTCCCACCACTGCCCTCCAGCGGCACACCGGCCTGTCCCCGCGGGGCCGCCCGCGCTACTCCCAGCCCGCCTCCGCCGCCATTTCCTCCCGGCCGCCCATCGCCGGCCCCGCCCCGCACGCTGCGGCCCGCGTGGCCGGGTGAGTGCGCGTTAGTCCTCGGGGTCTGTGAGGGAAGAGGAGCTGTTGGGGTAGGAGGGAGGTGATGGCGGCGGGAGGAACGGGCCAGCCGCCGCCCCGCCGGGCTCAGCGCTCTTCTGGGACGCAGGAAAAAGCGTCCGCCCGCGCGGGGCGCGTTGTGGTAGCACCGGGCCCGGCGGCGTTGTGGCTGGCCGGGCGGCCTGGGCTCCGGAGGAGCTGGAGGGGGCTGGGGCACCGGGTCTCGGCCAGTGTCCCTCGTCGGGCGCGTCTGGTGGCAGCCCGACGATGTCTGTGAGGCGGGTTGGGGGCAAGGAGCGCTGGGTGCTGGTCTCTGCACGCACAGGAGCACCAGCGTCTGCAGTTTTCCGTTCTGGAAAAAGTTTAATAGTAGCCCGGTGTGGCAGTGCGGTGAGAGCCGTGTGGTATCAGAACCGCTGTGGCTATCTTTCCTCCCTGTTGCTTTGGAGGGAGTAGGGTTGCCCAACAGTTGCTGGGCCGGTTTAGAGGCCTGGACTCATGTACATGTGTGCGAGGCGAAAAATACTGATGTGAAATAACTGTTTCAGTCTGAAGCAGGAACAGGGCCATTCTGTTGCTGTGTTCTGTCACTAGCCCTGCAGACAAGGGCTTGAGGGTCCTGGTGAATGAAAAATGGGATGTGAACCAGCAATGTGCACTTGCCCTCAGAAAGCTAACAGTGTCCTGGGCTGCATTAAAGAGAAGTGTGACCAGCAGGTCAAGGGAGGTGATTCTCTCCCTCTACTCTGATCTCCTGAGACCCCACCTGGAGTACTGTGTTCAGATGTGAGGTTCCCAGCACCACCTGTTGAAGCAGGTACAGAGAAAAGCCACAAAAATGGTCAGGGCTGGAGCACCTCTCCTATAAAGAAAGGCTGAGGAGTTGGGGTTGTTCAGCCTGGAGAAGAAAAGGCTCTGGGGAGACCTTATTGCAGGCTTTCATTATTTAAAGGAGGCTTATAAAAAAGACGGGGAGAGACGTTTTACCAAGTCCTGTAGTGACAGGACAAGGGGCAGCAGTTTTAAACTGAAAGGGTAGGTTTAGATTAGATATAAGGTGGAAATTTTTTCTGAGGAGGCTGGTGAGACAATGGAAGATGTTGCCCAGAGTAGTCATGGCTGTCCCATCCCTGGAGGTGTTCAAGGGCAGGCTGGATGAGGCTTTGAGCAACCTGGTCTAGTGGAAGATGTCACTGCCTGTGGCAGCGGGGTTTGGACTAGATGATCTTTAAAGGTCCCTTCTAAATGAAACTGTTCTGTTTTTCTACAGTTGTAATAACTAAAAAACACTGCAGAGCAACACATTGTGTAAATGAATCTTCATTCTGTGAATAGTACATATCTGTATTTAACTTTTTTAAATACAATGTGAGTGATCTGAGAGGTTGATATGATGGATTTAGATCTGGAATTAAAAACTGGCAATTCAGCCTTGATTGCATTTGTGTTGCTGGTGTTAGGGGGTGTTGGTTGTAGATCTCAGTGCTGGCAGTATCTTCAGATGGGAGACTAATTTTCAGTGTTTTTGAGCATTCCCTTGCCTCATGGAGAACGGTAGCTTGCTGCAGCTCTTAGGAAGGGGGTGATATGGATTCCCTCCTGCAGGACTAAGGTGACCATAGGCTTCTGTTGAGGTAGAGGCTGTTACAGGAACTGCTCATGAAATGCTGTGCCAAGGAGTTAGTGGAGCAGTGAGGGCGTCCTGCATACTGCTGCACAGGAGAACTTAGTACATGTAAATACCAGAACTGGCGTTTTAAGTTTCACGATAAGGGATTTGTGTAAGTAAAAGCATCTTAATAAATGAGAACATTTACTTTGCGAGAAAAGCTGTCATTTTTTGCTTACAAATGAAAGCATCAGCATGCTCTGCCTCCTCATATGTTGGCTTCACAAACTTGCTCAGACATGCCCAGAGTCGGTTTGAGTTGGCCAGCCCAGACCTGACACCAAAGCTGCAGTGCTAGAGGGCTTGGTACTGGGTCATTGTCAGGATAGTTAACTCAGCTTCTCAGGCAGGCTTTGACTGCTGCCTGGTGCTCTGGGGTACTCTGGGGGATGGAATGCTGGTGCAGACTTAAGGCAAGTATGTCTGCACATACTATGATGTTAGAGCTACTGTTCCTTGATTTTTGCCTTAACCTTCCTGAGAATTTGTCAGCTAAACCCTTTATGAATTAACTTTTTTATTTTTACATAATGATACACAAGCATATTATCTACCTGGAAAAACAAAGTGAATTACTTCCAAATTTACAATTAAATGTCTGCACTTGGATGAAGGAATTACGGTTCTCTTTCCTCTTGAACAGGAACATGCCCAAGAAAGGAGGGAAGCATGCTGAAATGGGGAAGGAGATGCAGGCGCCATGTAAACGAGCAAAGGTGGAAGCAGCTTGTTCTCCATCAGTCATGAGTTTTGAGAGCCCAGACAGCCTCTTTGGAAGCTTGATCTCTCCCATCAAACAAGAGATGTTTTTCAAGGATTATTGGGAGCAAAAGCCACTGCTTGTTCAGAGAAATGATCCCCTGCTGGCTGCTTACTACCAGTCCCTGTTCCAGTTGTCAGATTTGAAGGAACTGTGCAGCCAGGGTCTATACTATGGGCGAGATATAAATATCTGCAGATGTATGAATGGAAAAAAAAAAGTTTTAAATAAAGAAGGCAAAATTAATTACATGCAGCTGAAGAAGGATTTTGACCAGAAAAAGGCAACAATACAGTTTCATCAGCCTCAGAGATTTAAGGTTGGATTGTTTCATTTAATATAATTAATGCGTGCATTATAATGTGGTATACTTTGCTTGAATAACATTAGATGTAGCTTCATTTCTGTCCCCAGTAAAGCCAGGAGAAGTAGCTGACATCGATGACCTGCTGAAATCTATAGGTGAACTGTATTAATTAAAACATGGTTAATACTTTTGCACTGACCATCATGTTTTAGTGCTCTGCAATAAGAACAAAATCTGACTCTTGGTGTTTAGTATTATTTAAAAAAGAAATTGCTTTGTCACATAGACGTTTAGAAAAAAATGAATGCGCAAAATTGATGATTATGCATCTGTGCTTAAATTATCCCTTCTGCCCCACTGTTTCCTTGTGCAAAGAGGGGCTTTTGTACTGCTTTCCTTTAATGGATGGCAAGGTGTGAAACCATGTAAAATATTTCCAGGACACTCCACTGTTCTTGACAATGGATTTGCTTCGATTTGTACCATGGAAGTGTACCATCCTGTGTTAGCAGAATGTCCTCTCTCTCTTGTTCTTTTTGTTGCCTTGGCAATCTTAATGTAGGAGAAGGAGGCAGTGGTGGCTGCATGGTTAAGGCTTGGCTACTTGTAGGTACTTGGATTTAGGTAGTCCCTTCTTTGTCCCATGGTGTAAACACAATTTAATTGTGAAGTGGTCCATAAGAACGCAAACACACAGCTGAGTCCCAGGTATAGCGTTGTTGGCTGATTATGGTTTCAGTGTAGCTGTAATGGCCAGTGGCAGGGGCATCTACAGGGGAAGATGAAATATTGCATGGCTTATACTAAAATCTAGAGCTTGAGCTGAACCTACATAAATCCTGGTTGAAGTTGCACGTGTGTGGGTCTGGTAGTTGGCATCTTCTGATATGAGAGTCACCCGTTTGGTGCATTGTCTGTCATGTGTTAGATGTGGATGAGTAAAGTTTGTTCTCGAATATGCCCAAGCATTTGGAGTCACTGGAAAAAAGTCTGCAACCTCTGTATGTTCTCTTTTATGCTAGCCCATATCATGCAAGTCCTGCATGTGTTTATTGTCTTAAGATGTTTTGCTGTTTGTGGGATGATGGGTGGTTTATTTTCCTCTGTCTAGCCTTGTTTGTCTGTTTTTGTAACCTAAAAATGGTACCAGGAAGAGAACAAACATCAGCGCTATGTTGGGGCACCAGACTTCTTGGTTTACTGACTACCTTCACAGCAGACCTCCTTTGCATCTGCAGTGTGTGCTTTCAGGAGAAACACCCATACAGAGCATCTGCTTTCACAGCTTCTGTCTCCCTGAGGGGATGTGATCATTCTCTAGAAAAACCTCCCAAGTGATAGGGAGGCTGTGGGCTGGGTGGCAGCCTGGCTTGGCTGAGCTCTTCAGTAGTAACAGCATCATTTCTTTTTAAAGGAGGAGCTGTGGAAGATTCAGGAGAAGCTGGAGTGCTACTTTGGGTCTCTCGTTGGGTCGAATGTTTACATTACTCCCCAGGAGTCGCAGGGCCTTCCCCCTCACTATGATGATGTTGAGGTAGGAGGGCGCAACCTTGTCTCTGAAACTGCATGGGCTTTTGCTAGTGGCAGTGGATACCTGTATGTGCCCTTTTTTCCCCCCTCTTTCTCATATAATAACTTCTAATAGAAAAATGTTTTTCCATTGGAAACTTATGGTAATTGGTTGCAAGTGTTTCTTTATTGTAGTTTTTTTCCTATATAATTTTACTGAAAATGTGCTGAGATATCTAGTGGTAATATCATGTAAACTGTGCTTTCCAGACCTAGTCTTTTCATTAGATGAAAAGCAAATTTGTTTTTCCAGCTGCAGAAGCTTTCAAGCACCTTTTTTTCATTTTCATTTCATTCAGACCCCCAAGACTCTGGACGTCCTTTTTCCTTTATGAATCACTTGTGCTTTCTTCAGTGGGATAGTGGAAGCAGACTGGTTGTGCTGGTTTTTGTTTGCTGGTCCTACTGTTCTTAAGAAGTTACTGGTATGATGGAGTCCTGTGGTCCAAATGCATTTTAAATGAGCTTCTAAAAGAAACATTCAAATAGACACTGCATTAAGAAAGCAAATCTTGAAGTTGGGCTGTCCCACTTAAAACAAAAAACCGCCACAACACTCACATGCATTTTTTGCTTTTTAACAATTGTAAATTCCTGCATTGTAGACATCTAAAAATTAATGTGAGAAAAATCCTGTTTGCCGTGCGGTGGAGTAGCTGAGAGCAGGGAAGGTGAAATCGGTTTCTTGTCAGAAAAGCAACCTATGTCACTTGTCTTTGCTTTCTGTCCCTCATTTCTGGCATGGTTCCACAGACTTTCCAAGTAAGAAGACTTAAAATTTCTGATTAGTTGGATGTGTGAGGCACAGCAAGGCTTCCGTGTGCATTTGGACTTGTGGTCTTTTGCAGGTGTTTATTCTTCAGCTAGAAGGTGAGAAACATTGGCGGCTCTATAAACCAGCGGTGCATTTAGCTCGGGAATATAATGTTGAATCAGAAGATAGGATTGGGAATCCCACACATGAATTCATATTAAAGGTATTGTAATTTAAGTGCTGTACCTGGTCTGGGCTGTGGTTGCCAGAAAAGTAGTCATGTTTAAAATGGTCTGCATCTTGAAGATAGTATTTTGAATGCTTCTGCTTGTGTGCAGAAAGACCTTTGGGTTTATGTATGTTTGTGAAAGACTTTTATGCTTTTACATGCTGTCTGTGATTGATCAGGCTAATACTTCTATGCACTAAGACTTACTGCCTTACCGAAGGTTGTCACAGTTCTGCTGAATCAGATTTAAATAGTGTCCTTGGCTGATAAACAAAAGCATGAACTAAACCCTATATTAACTTGCTGTATTACATGTTTTTTGTTTTTCCAAACCGAAAAATCAAGTGTTTGGCTGTTTTTCTGTTTTTTTTGGAATAAACAGAACATTTCATGAAAATTAGCAAATGCAGCTCCTTTGACAGCAGGGCATCTGGTACTTGTCCTGCTCTGTTTTACATGCTTTTGCTTTTGAAGTGTGTCATTTATCCAGCAGACAGTGCTGCTCTGTGTGAGAAGCCTGCCTCTGCCTTGTGTCCTCCCATAGTGCTTCTCTCTGCAAGCTCGCTGCTTGTCCTGGCATTCAGACCTGCTTTGGGGTGTAGGTAGTTTAGGAGTAGTATTATACATTAGATATGACACTGACCTCACCAGCTGTGTAGTTTGGCAGATGTGCTTTGCAATTCTCTCTTGACTTTTTGTGATGGGTTTACTCTTAGCTGGGAGCCAAACACCACAGCTGCTCTCTCTCCCTCCCTCCTGCCGGGGATGGGGGAGGGAATTAAAAGGGTAAGGGGAAAAAAAGACTCGTGTGTTAAGAACAATTTAATAACTAAACTACAATAATTTTGAAAATAAGATTAATTATTATAATAATGGTAATATATACAAATACACAAATGAATGATGCACAGTGATACAGCTCACCACCTGACGGCCAAGGCTCAGCCCACTCCTGGCTAACGATCCCAGAGCAGGAAGAGTCCCAAAACTGCACTTGTGGAGCAGAGATAAGAGTCTGAGCGTCCCAGACCAAGAGCTGACTGAGGGAGGGAGACCCTAGGAGAGGGACCACCCAGAGCGAGATGAACTGGAGCAAAAGGGACAAGCTTCCAGAGAGCCCTCACCTATATACTGGGCATGCTATAGAATAGACTGTTGGCTACTTTGGGTCTCCAATCTTAAACCTGAGGTCGAATCCTAGGCTAGTAATTACAATATGCTCCTTCCCAGCTTCTCCTGTACCTGCTAACACTGGCACAGCAGAGAAGCTGAAAAGTCCTTGACTGTCCTGGCAGCAACTATAAACATCAGTATGTTATCAGCCTTCTCCTCAGCACAAATCCAAAACACAGACTAGCTACTATGAAAAAAGTTAACTCTATCTCAGCTGAACCCAGGACACTTTTTTAATCTAAATTTTTATCAGTGTGGAGATTTAATTTAGATAGTCGAGAAGAAAGATAGGGAGGAGGAAGGCTGTACTTGTTTTTAAGTGTTTCAACTGAAAACTTCAGACAAAAGCATTGTAACAGATTACCATCTTTATAGAATATTTGTAGTTTCTTGTGGAATACTGGCCTTTTCCTTTGATGTGGTCTGACTGTATTCAGATTGTACTGCTTCTCTGCTAGCCCTCTTTTCCTTTGATGTGATCTGACTGGATTCAGATTATACTGCTTCTCTGCTAGAACCTCTGTCAGCAGGTTCATCTCATCTGCTTTTTTGTCCCCTTTATGCAGCTGAGTTGGAGTGTGCATGTTCTATAATGTTAAAAGCTTACTTTGTGTTTTCAGACAGGTGTATAGTAAATAAATATTGACAGTAAGTTGGAAAGTTTATTGGACTTTCTGGCTTAGAAAGCTTTAATTTATGTTATTAAAATGTACAGTGGAGGATCTCTCTAAAAAATATATGTTTTCAGTCCATTTGCTCAGAGAGTATTTTCTTTATTTTGACAACACTACAGGTTTGACCAGGTGTCCTAAATATGTAAATTCTCTTTAATTTTCTTGCAGCCAGGTGACTTACTGTACTTCCCAAGAGGGACTATTCACCAAGCTGACACTCCTTGTGGGATCTCCCATTCTACACATGTGACCATCAGTACTTACCAAAACAAGTAATTATGCTTTACTTTTCTTCTTAGTATGGCTTTTCTGAAAATGGCTTTTGTCTGCCAGGTGATGTCTGTGAATAGTACAGACCTGAAACTGATGTTTCAAAGAAGCAATATCCTGTTTATTAAAAAAAAACCACCAACCACCTTGTAATGAGCTCTGCTTAGCTCTTTTCTGTGGTCATTCTATTTTGCCCTTGTGTGGTTTGCTTTTCTGTGAGTAGTACAGGGATAGGGCATGTCACCTTTTTCCAGAGATATGCTGACATGGAATATATGTAGGTACCCCACTATGATATATGTACCCTGCTGTTAGTAATGGAATCTAAGTCAATATTCAGGTAGCAGTAATTGAAGTTTTGGGGGCTGGAGGAAAGACAGGAGCAAGATCCTTGTTGTTTGAAGCAGCCTGTTTACAAGGTTTTCAGCAGCACTTGGTTGCATTTTAATTGGTTATTTTATTATTTTCTAGCTGTAGACTTTAATGTGTGGAAGGTAATGTTACAAGTGTAAACTCACTGTTGTGTTTGAAAAATCTCTCACCAGTTTGAAGTTACTGTTCATTTTGTAACCCAGAGAAAGAGTCAAGAGTCACTCCTTTCATCGTGTTCTCTCCTGCATTTGTTAGTCACCCACACCCGTTTGGGTGGACTCGCTGCAAATTCTTCCTTTGCAAATATTTTCTGCTTAGTTGTGTTTTTCATCTCCTACCCCGTGAATGCAAGTTAGATTTCATTTGACAGCATCTGATGCTTGTGCCCTTTTAAACGTTGCAATCATACAAGGAAATGCTGCTGCCACCTAATCAGCTGCTCAGATGCTGGGTTTGGAGTCATTGGCCTGAGTTAGGAATTTCTGTTAGCCACAAAACAGGGCAGAACAACTTTGGGCATAATCTAGATGACTGTAAGATTAATCTCTAACCACCAGCTCTGCCATTCTGGAAGCCCTGGATGTCATTACTGGTGGTAACTCTTAATGTGGCCAGTCCTCCAAGTTGGAGAGAGGGTTAAGATGAAGTTGGTCAAAGGTGTGAGTCGTCATAAAAGCTGGGTTCTGCTGATTTTAATTTACACTCATGTTCTGTTAGTTTATTCAGAAGGAATAAAAAACCCAACTATTTTCTGCAGGCATTGGCTGCTTTTGCAAAGAATGTCTGACTTCATTTGTTAGGCAGGAGGCAATCTTAGTGCTGAGCTGCTTTGGCAAGTTTGATGGCCTGTTCAGGGTGATCGGCAGTGAGTGGCTGCCAAAGAGATGTCCTGCTCCTCCTCCCTTCCCCTGCCTTTTTTGTTCCACCTCTTCCCTGTGTGCTTCTCTCACTCCTGGTTTAGTGAATGGAACAGACAGAAAAGTGACATTAGAAGAAGTAGCTATTTGGTTGTTGATGGATGCTGGGCTGGAGTGATGTTTTACAGACCAGTGTGTAGGAGTTGTCCTGAATGTGCAGAACAAGGTTCTTCCTGACTGGTCCATCAGAGTTACTGGTCAAGTAGTGTTGCGGAGGCAAGAATTAGGTTCCTTATAACAGGGTTGCTGGAGACCTGTCAGGCTTGTGTGGAGCCATGCTGTTTCTGCGTGACATTGTAAGCCAAATGCCTGTCGAGAGAGTTGCTTGAGAAGCAGCACTGTTGGGGAGCTTGTTCCGTGGGTGCTTGTGTAAGAATGAGGAGATGGAAAAAGGGAAAGCTTGAAGAGCGCTGTTCTTCTAAGGATAAAAAGTAGAGTCATCATCCATTAAGGTTTTTGGTAATAAAGTGTAAGAGACTGCATCTGCACCTACTTTCAGCAAGCACAGGTAAAATAAGTGACACTCCTGATGCTGGCTTGTTATTTTAATTTGGCTTGTAGACCAAAGTGTGGTCTGGAAACATTTCCTTAGAAAATGAAAAGTGCTCCTTGAAAATAGTTGTCCTTGTTATGGAGAACGTTTGGGCTGCTTGTGGCTGCTTTGTAAGTGGCACGTACAGAAGGAGCTGGGAGGGGAGGAGTTCTGGTTGAAGTGGCACTTTCAAGGTTTTTTAGGCACCAAGACAAAAGGGACTCCACTGTGCACTGGAGGACTGTTCCTTTGGGCCAGATCCTAGCAAGCAGAGAAGTGTGTGTTTGTGGCTGAGTTCATTATAAGCAGGACAGTTTGGAAAAGCAATGAGTAACTGAAGATAGTTGCTGGCAGATAGAGATTTGGGGCAAGAGAAGGGAAGCAGTAAGTAGTAGAAGATGTCTAATTCTGTTTATCAGCCAGTCTCTTTCCCTTCCAGTGCGTAGCAGACAGTGGAACGCTTGAGTGGAGATGATAAAAAAAATGTAAATGAGAATATAACAAGTCTTTTTTTAAAAAAACAAAAAAAACCCTAAAGTAGTGTCTAGAGATCAGAGCTGAAAACTGGAAGTGCTGAAGGAGAGCAAGTGCAGAGGGTGAAGTGTACATTGGAGGACAGGCCCTGCTCTGCTGCTTGCCCTAGTCAGGTGGGAGTCTGCTGGCAGCCTTGGCTGCTGGGCACTTGCCCTAGTTGTTTGCCCATTTAATCACCTCCTGAGGATGTGGTAGGGAGGGAGGCCACATGTGGACAGGACAGCATTTTTGTGTGAGAGGCACGCCTGTTCCTGATGAGGTTGACTCAAGCTAGGCAAAGAAGGTGCAGGCATGTTTTGCCAATCGACGGGGACAGCACAGAGGACACAGGCACCAAAAAAAAGTAAACTTATTTTTACTTATGTCCAAAGTGACAAAGTAGTAAGGAAAATAGTACAGAAAAAAAAAAA